>PVIR01021360.1:0-29220 GCA_004026965.1 Petromus typicus
ACAATCCTCCTGCCTCTGCCTCCCGAGTGCTGGGATTACAGGCGTGAGCCACCACGCCCGGCACTGTGGTATGTGGTACTGCTTGCTGCTGGATGTGGGTCTCCACACCCAGTATTGTTATGTGGTTACCGGGGAATCGAACCCGGGCCCTTGCGCTTGCAAGACAGGCGCCGGAACCACTGAGCTAATTCCCCGGCCCTCGTCCTCCCCTCTTGAAAATATAACTCACTGGCATGGTTTCTTAATAGCTTCCACTTATAGAAGGAAAGTATTGCAATTGTAGGGCTGGAGACTATAGCTCAGGGGCAGAAGTACCTCTGTAAGAAGTCCCTGGGTTAGTTCCCAGCACCACTAAACAACAGCAGTATAACATAGAGGTTTTTGAAAAAGATAAGAAATTGTCGTTGAAGGAGGACAGGTCAGGAGGGGCAGGCAAGCACACAGAGTCACGCACACCAAACTCCAGGGAGGTTTCGCAAACACTTCTGCTTTTTTGAGCATTGGATACATCTTACACAGACAGGAGGCAGAGCTGCTAGTGGGCGGGGAAGGGAATAAGGGGGTTGTGATTGGTTAGGGCGAAACCATTTATGTCTCCCTCCCGAGGAGAAGCCACAAGAGCGCAAAGCGAGAGGAGGAGGTCTAGCCCAAGCACCGCTTAGGCAGGGCGGTGCTTTTATTTCTACCAGGTCTACTGAGGTGCGTGGCATCTCTTGGGTCCTAGGAAATAAGCGCGCCATATTTGGCCTAGCCAAACTTGAACGTGGTCCACAAGAAATCACAATAAGAGAAAAAAATCCCTTATCCTCCACTATCCCAAGATGATAACCCTTACCTATATACTTCCAGTATTTCACATGCACATGGATAGAACAATATTTATAGAAAAGGAGATATCAGCCAGTCCCCTTCAAGGTTCATGTGTCCCCAGTTTACGTAGGAAAGAAGGGACTGGCCTGCAGTGTGCTGCAGCCAGCGGGGGTGCTCACGTGGTCCTCTCTCCCCCGGAACCTGCACAGGTTGCTGCTCCCCGGCCTGGGTGTCCACTGCCCCTTGATGTTACTTCCTTTCACATCCCATCATAACCGTGCACTTACCCGGCGATCACTTCACATTCTACCAACGATTATGGGATTCAGGAGGATCTTACATCTCTAAAGGTGCATGTTAGAGATTTTCTATCCCTGACATTCATTTGGCCATCAGACTACCAGGACTTTTCTTTTTTTCTTTTTTTTTTTTATAGTGCTGGAGATCAAACCCAGGACGTTGCACACACCAGCCAAGTGCTCCAAGACTGAGCTAGGTCCCAGACTCCGGCTATTAGGAATTTCTTGCCAACTACAGATCTTGGTTGGCAGGATGCTGCTGCCTGCCAAGCTTCTTGGTTTTCCCCTTCAGCCCCTTCTTAGGGTTCCCAAGGTCAGATTCCTGACATTCCACGTGTGAAGCAGTTTGACTAGCTTTTCATCTATTTAATCTGCCTCTAGGAATCTCTGAGCGTCACCTTTCCCACCTGGAGCAGCTAGTGAGAGAGAGAGCAGCTGTCCCCCTCGGGGAGCTCAGCCCTCCTGTTACAAATGTTCACCTTGACACATTTGTCCTTCACAAAACTGATGGTGTACTATGTAAAACTTTTGCAACCTTCATTTTTCCACCGATATTTTCTGTTGAAAACATGTGTTAGGGTTATTAAATATTTTCCTGCAGCGTGATTGTAATGGTTCTTTAATGTTCCATTACATCAATGTCCCATTATTTATGTAACCAGTCTCCTCTTGAGGGATACTGAGGTTATTTCTGACACTCTGCTGTAACTTGTAGTGCTACCATACAGCCGGCACAGATGGATCTCTTCCTACTATAGGTGCACCCGTTTGCCCGAACATATCTGATAATACCATGGAAAGATAATGGGAAGGGCAGTGGAAACAGGGACATGTCACCAGAGTCTCTGAGGAATAGCAGAAGAGGTGGTCAAAATGGGAGAGAACACGGTAGAACTTTGGCTTCTGAAGTTTCCCCCATCCCTGTCTTAGGGTTCTTCAGGCCAAGACATGTATTCAGGGCCAGGCCTGGCAAGGAACAGCTAACACTAGGCAGTGGGTTTCTTCTGAATATGTTGGGGTCCGCACATTTATCAGCACCTTCCGCGCGGCCAGACCGGCCATTCCAGCATTCTGTTTCCAAACCGAAGAGAGACACAAGCAGAGACTGCAGCAAATGACAGGCCTGTCACCCCTTTCCTCATTACTGCTTTCTCCGCCTGTCACATCAAGGTCAAGAGTAAAAGTTAGGTTCCTTGGCTGGGGTAAGTTAAAGTGCGCTGCCGTGTCCATGTCAGGGAGGTGTCTTCCTTCAATGGCACGTAACAAGCACCAGAGCGCTCTGCTGAACTTGGGTTTTGTTACTGTAGTTTCTTCGAGCAGATTCCAACAGCCCTGAAAAGACTGTGGAGGGAGGCCTTCGGCGTAGTGGATCCGAGCTGGCACTTAATCTTGCTCTTTCACCTATCACTGTAACAGTTGTACAGTTCCCCCTTCATATCCACATGGAATGGAGGCCAGTATTCCCAGTGGATATGCTGCGGATGGTCAAGTCTTTTCTATAAAATGGTGTAGAATTGCCTGTAGCCTCTACAACTTTTCCCCATATTTTAAGTCATCTCTAGGTTACTAATACAATGTAGATGCTATGAAAATATTAATTACAAACGCAAGGGCCCGGATTTGATCCCTGGTAACCACATACAACACTGGGTGTGAAGACTCACGCCCAGCAGCAATCAGTACCACATACCACAGTGCCGGGTGTGGTGGCTCACGCCTGTCATCCCAGCACTCGGGAGGCAGAGGCAGGAGGATTGCTGTGATGTGAGTTGGAGGCTGAGCTCAGGGCCAGCCTGAACTACAGAGCGAGACTCTGTCTCAGAAAAAAAAAAAAAAGGAGGGCCGGGGAGTTAGCTCAGTGGTTCCAGCGCCTGTCTTGCAAGCGCAAGGGCCCGGGTTCGATTCCCCGGTAACCACATAATAATACTGGGTGTGGAGACTCACACCCAGCAGCAACCAGTAGCACATACCACAGTGCCGGGCGTGGTGGCTCACGCCTGTAATCCCAGCACTCGGGAGGCAGAGGCAGGAGGATTGTGATGTAAGTTTGAGGCTGAGCTCAGGGCCAGCCTGAACCACAAAGCGAGACCCTGTCTCAAAAAACCTTAAAAAAAAAAGGAATCTGAGGGGAGGCAGCACAAGTGTCCACGGTCTGAGGGTCTGAGGAGTGGCGGTTGACACAGGCTGAATTGAAAAAAAAAGAAAATAGGGTCACAGCCTCATCTCATCTCTGCCCTTCTTTCTGGGTTTAAAGCTGTTTTTGTAACGTACTCTACATTTACCCTCTCTGGTAACAGAAACTACCCCTTTGGAAGGAAAACTGGTAAATAAAATCAAGCATCAAACCTAGATATGGGAAGCATTTGGAACAAGGGATGTAGAGCCTACATTTAGAAATAAAATTGAGAAATCAAAAGAGAGTCCTTTCCAGAAATGAAGTGAGACACTTGTGAGTGCCCGGGTTTGTATCTGCAGAGGAGAAAATCAGCAGCTGCATGGAAAATTGAAACTGATTATATCTGACCTGCTCTCAACTATTTGCTTTGTGTTAAGCTGTAACTGTGTGTATGTGTCATATGCTGTGTATGGGACTCAGAGGGGAAATTTTCTCCAATTCATGTACACATCGCTGAGCAGATGAGGGAGCTAATGTTTATGAGAATCAGTTTTTGTTTCAGCACTGGGGATGGCCTATAACATATACTTTATCATCACAAAAGCTCCCACAAATTAGATATTAATATCTTCATGAACATGGGAAGACCGAGACCCAGGGGGATTGTGTAATTTTCCCAGGGACATATGCAATAAATGGCTTAGCTCTGATGCCAGCACAAGACTCTACCTCCAGATCCAGCTTACCCTACAGCTGGCACAACATCATGTGTCTATCCGGCTTGGTTATAATTATTTCAGTCATAAATATGTCACTCCTGTCAAGATCCTGAGCTCCTTCTATTTGACTACTGTGTCATGGCTCCTTAACATAAATCTGAAATCAAATCAAATCATTTGGTAAACTTTTAGCAAATTTTCTCCTAATAATATCATGTCTATTTCATCACTTCACCTCACCAGTGACCAGGAAGGTGGACTGGGTTTCTTGGGGTGCTGTCAGAAATTCTCACAAAATTCAGTTCGGGAGACTTGTAGGTAGCTTAAAGTAAGCAAAGCTTATTGTCTTCTCATTCCAGAGACTAAGAATCAGAAATCAAGCTGAGCTCTGTGAGTAAGAAGCTGTTCCATGCTTCCCTCCCAGCATGTGATGGCCTCAGGCATCCTTGTGTTGCTCCACAGTCTTTCCTTGTGCATGTCTGTCCCTGTGGTCAGCTTTTCTCCTTGGAGTGGAGCCTGTTCTTAGCTTGATTACCTCTGCAAAGACCCTTTCTCTCGATAAGGTCACAAGCGTGGGTGACCTCGGAGATTGAGGAGAGCATATGACCACACAGCACAGCAAGGCAGCCTTGTGGAGTGGGTTCCCTCCCCCACCCTAGGCCCCAGATGGGTCTTTCCTTCCTGCAGGTCCACCCTCCCTCCGCATCCCTGCTATTCAGTAGGTAAGGGCAAATGATCGTGAGTCAACGCTAAGAAGAGAGCCGATGACTACATGAGCTTGCTCTTCCTTTCATCTGACTTCCCTTCATCTCATGCCAGTGGGTGGCATTTTGCCCAGGCACTCACTCTGCCCTGTATGCACCAGGAAAAACAAAACCAAAACAGGTTGCCAGAGTGAGAAGAACCTGGCAGGCAGGAGCTAAAGACTCAGTGTGGTTGCTTTGGAGAACATTCAACTTGCCGTTTGCTCAGAGGGTGCATTAGTGTACAGTGGGACTCTTTAAGTCACTAATTCCCTAACATATGATCGTGGCTACCTCTGTGGGGCTAAGAAAGCCTGCCAGCCCCTTTCCCCTCATCGTGCCCAGCCACTTGAGCTGGCACTGGGGGAGGAATCTGCACAGGGGATGGATGGTTGGGCATTCACAGCCACAGAGTTGTCCTCCTGTTCACTTTCACCCTATAAGTTGCACTGACCCCCCAACTGCTACCATCATCTCAGCCTCGAGAAAGGCTCCCTTTCCTCTAGCAGTCATTTCCAAGACAGCTGATCTTAATTCTCTGTGGCTTGACTGATTCCAAGCCACAGAAATTACTCAGACTTTTCAGAAGTCTCAGAGGCCAGAACATTAATAATATTTCCTAGACATGGTTGTCTGGGAGCCCAGACCCATCAGCACAGGTCCACTGCAGACGTGTCTCCCGGCCTGCACCTCTTCTGCTGCCAACTGACTGCCTTTCAGTCCACACCCAGCTTCAAGGTCCAGGCCAAGTTCATACACCTGTGTCTGGGAGCAAGCTCTGCTTCTGGTCAGTCAAAGACCTGCTTCCCTGTGCCACAGCTTGCCCTCAGGGAAAGTCTTTCCCCGAAGCCTTCCCTTTGACGACCACATCAGCATCTAACCCCATCACAGGTCCATAGAGGAGCAGAATTATCTTACAGAAGCGCTCTTTACCTTCCTAGCTCTGACTGTCACCACCACCAAAAGGGGTGGTTACCTCATCTTAACGAGCAAGACAGAATTGCTTTTCAAAAGAGGGAATCAGTGAAATAATATTTCTTCCGTTAGGTAGCAAATATTTCAGAGTTGTGCACAAGGGCACAACTTTTGATTCCAGATACTCAGGAGGCTGAGGCAGTAGGGTTGCCAAAACAAGGCAAGCCTAGGCAATTTAGAAAGACGCTTTCCCAAAACAAAAATGACAACAACAAAAGAAAGCAAAAATAAAGGGATGGGGATGTAGCTCAGTGATAGAGCACTCCTAGGTCCAATCCCTAGTACCTCAAAAATATTTGGGAAAATTGAGGCATGCCATATCACACGGTATAGGGACTGCCCAAGGAAAGCTCAATTCAATTAGAGGCAACAATGTGGCAGAACTTTCTCCATCCTCAGTAAATTCAAAATTGAAAGCAAGACCTGGTCAAGAGTTTAATCTCATGAATGTGAGTAGCATTAGGAAACTATACCGGGGTTCCCTACTGTTAGTCACTTCCAACTCCATGGTGCCGCTTGATGTCTATTTCTTCTGCTTGTTTCCTTATCCTGTTACTCTCTTCCCATCATTCAAATGCCACTCTTGCCTTGGAATGAAGTCCCAGACCCTAACAGGACGGGAGGACTGCATTTCTCACTTTTCCAGCTTTATTTTCTCCCCCCGCCATCTCTCCCTCTGGCGCTCTGCTGCAGCCTGGATGGCTCCTCAGTTGACCTGGCTCACACTCTATAGCTCTCAGCCTTTTTCTTGCCGTATTCTCTATTTCCATTGCACCTAGACCAATGGTTCTTGAACAGGTTACTTTCCCTCCCTCGGAGACACTGAGCAAGGTTTAGAGACCCTTTTGTTGTTGTTGTTGTTGTTGTTGTTACAGCTGGAACCTAGTGAGAACAGTCCAAGGATACTGCTAAATGTCCTACAATGCACAAGACGTCTTCCCATAACCAGGGAGTCATCCAGCCCAAAGTAGTCCTGAGGTTCAGAAGCACTCAGGCTTTCACTTTCAGTCCAAATCCACTTCTTCCAAGAAGTCTTCCCATGATGCTTGGCTAGGTAGAGCACTGCCACCCCACTTCCATCCTGCCCTTCTCCCACTTGTGAATATTCCGGAGACTGGAACATCTGCCTTCCTCACTAGTCTTTCAGGCCAGAGGACAGAGTAGCGTGTCGCACCGTCCCCCATCCCACACCACTGGGCCCCTGCCCAGTCAGGCTGCTGCCTTGGAATACAGAGAACAGATGACTTGTCTTTCTTTCCAGGGGTTGTAAAGGTTTCACCGGGCCCCAAGTGCCAGCCATAAACTCCCCAGTGGGCAAGTGAAGTCTTGGGAGCCTGACACAGAAAGGCTGATATCCTAATTCCATCGCCTTCTAATCGTGTGACCTTCAACAAGTGCTTAATTTCTCTGGAACTCAGTTTCATCATCTATGAAAGAAGGTTAAAATTAGAACCAGTTTCTAACAACATACAACCATACTGGGTATGGAGATTGATGCCCACCAATAATCAATACCACATACCACAGTGCAGGGCATGGTGGCTCACGCCTGTAATCCCAGCACTCGGGAGGCAGAGGCAGGAGGATTGCTATGAGTTCAAGGCTGAGCTCAGGGCCAGCCTGAACTACAAAAGTGAAACCTTGTCTCAAAAAAAAAAAAATTAGAACTGGTTTCATGGAGTTGTGAAGGTTAAAAGCGTATGCGAAGTATTGAGCTCCAGTTCTAACACTGTGTAAGAGACTAATAACTGAAGAGAACGAAGCACGGGCCAATACACTGATTCTCAGGGCCCTCCACAACACCATGTCCTGATTAATGGCCACAAGGACAGGAGAGAAAAGAAGCAGCCAGTCAACCTTTCTTCTGAAGTCTCTCAACCCTCTAATGTGGCTGTGAATATCCCATTTTCCCTACACATGGGCTTGATGTGTACCGATAACTCCACACTCAAAGCAGAGAGATATCATCTGCTGGGTCATGTGCAGGCGTGTTGAGAGGTGGCCCCCAGCCTACCCTCCACCTTTCCCCACAGGACAAGCCTGCATCCTAGCTGCTTGCATGAGTTCCACCTATCACATTCTGCCATCAAGCCCAGGCCTTCCCTGGATGGCAGCCTGTTTTGTGGTCTCCATTTATACCTTCATAACTAGCTTCCTGCCATGTCTGAATCCCAGCCACAGTCGGGTTCCAAGACTCCATAAGATTCCCTCCAGGGAGTTAGCAACGTGTTCAGCAAGTGAGTCAGAGACATGGACTCTTGTATTTCCTTCTCTGCACTGGGAGCTGGGGAAGGAAGAAGCCTTTTCCATCCACAGCCCTCTTTGCTTCCTTTCCCTTCTGTTTTAGACGTTTGAAATCTATTCTTAAAAGAGACAAAGGTCTGTTTCCTAGACTGGCCAGGTCAGCAAACAGAAGTACGTGTGTGAAGATGGAGGCTGGAGTGGGAGGAGCAGCTGTGTCCATCAGGGAAGACAGCAGACTGGACACAGGGAAGCGACCCATGGGAAATCCTTGGGCTCTGGGAGCCAAAGTCAGAACCCACGAGCCACCAGTGGTGTTCACACCCAGAAACCTTTGGATGGAGCCCTTCCCGCCTGCACAGCATCTGTGACTTGGGAGGGAGGCAGATGGGGAAGGAGCTGCGGTGTGAGCTCACAGGGAAGGAGCTCCTAGTGCAGTGGCAGCTTACAGGTGAGCGGTGAGCGTGGGAGTGAGCAGCCCTCGCTTTGCCCTGCAGGTCAGTTTCTAGATGGGAGCTGGTTCTCTTTCACTTCCTGTTTCTCCTACCTTCAACTGGAGATGTGCTTCACCTCAAGATGCGCTTCACCTCCTTGTCTAGCTGCAAAAGATCTTGTTTGTTTGTTTAAAAATGCAATGAAAAGTCCAACTTGTGATTCTGGTGCCTGGGAAACTATGTCGGGGATCAAAACAGGGAAGTTAGATCCCTTGAGATTAAAATCAGTAACACGCCTTCATCCCCAAAACTCTTCTTCTGATCTGAACTCAACAACCTTGCCTCCCAGCCAGGGCTCATTGGGAAGCCGCCAAATTTTGTTTTGTTTGTTTGCTTGTTGGGTTGGTTGGTTGAAGTCTCACCCTCGACTCTCGCCCGTCATGGACTCTTGTATTTCCATTACCATTGGGGAGTGTCTTCAGCTCTCTGAGTGCATCCCTTTCTCTCTGAAGGAGAAATGGGATCTGTGCCCCAGCACTCTGCGGGGTGCGTCAGGTAACACTTGTGTAGAGATGAGGGAAACATCTTACTCAGGGTAAGGACTGAACAGTTATTATCCATGTTTTTATTATTATTATTATTATTATTATTATTATTACCTCTGAGAGCTTATTTCTAGAGCTGCTGCTATGACACGAGGCTCTGGTAGCCTCAGGTACTTGGTGGCCTGTGACTGTCCTTCTGTCTGTGTGTCTTCTTACTGTCTCTCTCTCATGTGTGTGTGTGTCTGTTTTGTATTCATCTCTCCCCTTTTATAAGGACATTAGTCATATTGGATCAGGGCTTACTGTCATGACTTTCCTTTAACTTAATTACTATGGAAATACTCCGTCTCCAAATCTGGACACATGTTCAGGTACTAAGGGAGAAGAGGACTTCTTCATACCTTTTGCAGGAGACATAATTTGACCCCTAACACATGGCTAACTTACGAGGTCACATAGCTTGTTAGTAATACAACTAATCTTGAACCTAGGGTTCTTAGATAGCACATTCTATGATATAAACATCAATGAAAAGCCCCAACGTTGCTGAACTTGCTTTGGGAAGAAAGAAGGAAAGAGAGCTCGTGAGAGGCTGCTCCTTTCACACTGTTATTCTCCTTTTATCCATAGCCTGCCTGCTCCAAGCTGAGCTCGTCAACTATGAACGAGTCAAGGAGTATTGCCTCAAAGTCTTGAAAAAGGAAGGAGAGAACTTCAAGGCCCTCTACCGGTCTGGGGTGGCCTTCTACCACCTTGGGGACTATGACAAAGCACTCTACTACCTGAAAGAAGCAAGGACCCGGCAACCAACAGGTAAGGAAGGAATTGCTGCTTTCTCACTGTCAGTGCCCCCTGGCCAGCTGCTGTGGCTGTCACAACTATGTAGGGACAGAGCTCTCTGCTGGAGCCAGATGTATGGCAGGCCCTGGGATGAGGAAACCACATCGTTCATGCATTTATCTGGGGCCTAGGCTCTGGGGAGCATGGACGCTTCTCCTCTGCATGTAGGCCGTAGGATACTTTGTCTTTTCCAGCTTAGAATCTGCCTCTCATAACTTATCCAATAAACATACATAGAAGTCTCACTACTTATCACGATTTGTGCCAGGCACCAGGGATATAGATAACCAGACACAGCCCCTACCCTGAGGAAGCCAGATCTGGCTGACAAAGACAGAGTACAAAAGACAGCTTTGATGCAAAGCCCAGCCTCGCTCAGGATTCCTGCTCTGACTTCTATGCTTCGCTCCCGTTTCTCAGGGCTGTGCTCCCTCAGCATCCACTTCGTTCACATACATGGGCGCACTCAGACTCTGATGTATTCACTCACCCCACAGATATTGACTGAGGGATACAATGGGCCAGAAACTATTCATGGTGTTGGATACATAGTAGTGAACAAAATAAAGTTGCCACCTTCAAGGAACTGCCATTATGCTAGAGGAAAATAGACAGCATACAACCGGAGATGATGATGTGCAATTTATTAAATAGTGTTGAATGCTATGAAGAAAGTAAAGCAGAGTAAAAGGAGGGCGTTGTAGACAAGGTAGCAGAAAGAGCCTCTCTGGGGAGTTTACACCTAAAGAATGGCTTTGACTGGAGGTTGCCATTGTTGTTGAGAAGGCTGATATTTTTGGTTGGTTTGTCTGTGTCTGTGGTCCTGGGCATCGAACCCAGGGCCTTTGTACTGAGCTGCATGCCCCATCCCTTTTTTTTTTTGTACCAGGGATCAAACTTGGGACCTTGTACTTATGAAGTAGGTGCCAGAACCATTGAGCTAAATCCCCGGCCCACCCTTTCCTTTAAATGTGTTAATTTAGACAGGTTCTTAATAAATTGCCCTGGCTCAGCTCAAACTTGTGATCCTCTTGCCTCAATTTCCCATGGTGCTAGGATCAGAGGCACCACAAAAAGCTGGATGATTTTTTTTAATGTAATACTTCTTCTATAGAAATTTTAAGAACTTTAGGATCAATTGGAAAATCTCCAAATGTGTACTTTTTTCTTTGTCTTTTTAAAGGATATCTCTTTTGGGGCCGGGGATATAGCTCAGTGGTTCCAGCGCCTGTCTTGCAAGCGAAAGGGCCCGGGTTCAATCCCCGGTAACCACATAAAATACTGGGCATGGAGGCTCACCCCGGCAGCAATCAGTACCACACATACCACCGTGCTGGGCGTGGTGGCTCACGCCTGTAATCCCAGCACTCAGGAGGCAGAGGCAGGAGGATTGCTGTGATGTGAGTTGGAGGCTGAGCTCAGGGCCAGCCTGAACTACAAAGCGAGATCCTGTCTCAAAAAAAAAGAGGATATCTCTTTTTACTGTGTTAGTTTTTCCCTGTATAGGAATTGTGTCCCATCAGCTATACTGTAAGCAACTTGAGGACTAAGAACTTGACTCATGCATCATAATTTTCTTGAGAAATGCTCCATTTCTGGAAAGGTAGTTGACCCCACTTATAAAGACAAAAAAAGACAATGAAGCAATGACATTTTAAACTCTTCAAGTTAAGAAACTTATATTTACCTAATACCTATTGATCAATGTATTAAGCACTTTTAGCCTTCTCTGCTTTTGTCCTCACAGCAGTTTTATGTGGAAGGTATTACAATCCCCTGGAGAGGCAGATATGGAATGAGACACATCATATCCTGCATCTCCGCTAGTATCTCACCAAATATCTCCAGTCCTTTCTGTTGCAGTGAGGATGAGGGTGCAGGACCATGGGGAACATTACATGAGATAACAGAGGCCGCCATCTGGCACGAAGTAGGCATCCAGCACTGAATGTTGTTTCTTGTAGATGAGACATGAGAGTCTGAGGAGTTGGTAACTGGCCTGGGGTTAATTTCCCATCAGCATAACTGCAGCTTTGGGACCCTGTGAGGTTGTCCCTGCACAGAAGTGGAGAAGAAACCCTTCCTTATTGTTCCTTGGGTCGCAGGAACCTGTCCTCGTTTGCTGAGGGGAGAGATGGGACAGGCCGAAGCCTGGCTGTCTTCTCAGCCATTGCTGGGGGCAGGGGGAGGGACTTGGGTGGAGTGACAGTTTGGCTTACCTCTGAGCGCCAGCTCCAGCTTTGGCCCTGTGCGGGCCAGGCGCACTTGGTACCTTTGCTGGTCATCCCTAAGGTGTATTTCTCTCCTCACAGATACCAATGTGATTCGGTATATCCAGCTGACAGAGATGAAGCTGAGCAGATGCTCCCAGAGAGAGAAGGAAGCCATGTAACAGAGCCGCACCGTGCTGACCAGGAGCTCCTGAGCACCCCCAGTGCACATCCTGCCCACTTCTGTCCCTTTCTCCCCACTTCTTCCAGCTCCCCCTTCTTCTTCCTAGTGTGAAAATAAGGAAAAAGCACATTTGGAGCCCCTGAGGTACACAGACAGGGAGCCGTCCTCTTCTCTTGTGGGTCGGTGACAGAAGCAGCCTAACTTTGGCTGGGACAGCTGGCAAGGAGTCTCATGGGCTGAGATGCCACCGTAGCTTTGCCTTTGGCCAGAGCTTCTGTCAGAGGCAGAGCCTGGCAAGTGTACCGTCCCGAGGGCAGCAGGTATGGCGCCTCCAGTCCGGACCCTTCCATACCTTCCTGATGGACCATGCCCATCTCAAGGCAGTAATAACAAGCCGAGGATGACGGAGACACTAGAAGCACTGGTCAGGCCAACACAGGCACTGAGTTTGTACCCTGGTACACCCAACTCCCTCCAGGACCTTGGCCCTTGCCACCCTCCCTCACTTGTTGTCTTGCCTTGTGCTTTCTTCTCTCCCTCCCAGAGACCTGAATCTCTGCCAGGATTCCCATGCCATAACAGCCTACTCTCAGTGCCCTTTGGTGACCATACATACCATTCCACCAACTCCCAGCCAGTAGGCAGCTATGACAGCAGAAGGGCAGGGCAAAATGGGCCAAGGGTGGAGCAGGGCAGACCGACAGGTGAAGACGCCCAAGGTAAAGAATGCTGTGTATGTAGGCTGGGGGATCCGACTGCGGACCGTGCAGTCATGGGCAGCAGTTCCTGTCATTTCTGTTGAAGCAGCCCACTCCCTCACTCTCCTGCCTCAAGCCACAGTCAGAGCTGCTTACAGCCAGGAAGCATGGGGCTTCCCCACAGCAACTGGCTATTTGTCCGGTGCTGTATACAATGCTGGCTGCAGCTTTGTGCTTTGAAGTGTGGGCTGGGATTGTGGAGACACCCCTAGGCCTTGGCTTTGTGGGAACTTGTGCAGCCAAGTGATGAAATCAGCTAAGCTCAATATCTAGTACGTAGAATGTGTTCAACAAATATTTGTTGAATGAATAAATTATGACTGCAGATGGACTCTCCTGCCTTACACTAATTTTAATCCCAGCCTAGTCTCCAGATATCTCTGCTCTTATGTTATGCCTTGTTTCAGTCAAGTGAGAGAAAGTTACTGAGGACTCACTATTCACCCACTGTACTGCAAAATGCTGTGGGACACAGGATGTCATCCTAGTCTCTGAGGAGAGGGAAATGCGTGTGAGATTATTACCAATGACACCTTTAACTTATATAATGCTTACACACTTTCCTGTATTTTTTGTTTGATTAGTGAGACAATAATGTATAAAATCGAACTATATACAGATGCAATAATGTTAATAGTTAGGATTTATTAAATGCACTATCTTCAGATATTTACATGGACAATCTCATTTTTTTCATGCACTTATTCTGTGAGATTCTATTCCCATGTGATAGATAAGAAAACTGGGAACTAGAAAAATGAACTATCCTAAGGTTGCGTGGCCTTGAGGGACACAGCGAGGTATGAACCAGCTGTGCCTGACTCTAGAGTTCTAGCTAGTGACCATCCTCTGATTTAGTCGCCTCCTCACCTGTATTATGTTGAGTAGTTGCAGCTGTTTGAGATCAGTAGAATATTCATTAAGTTGGGAACTACTCACCATGTCAGCAGTGGCCCACAGGCCTTCTCTTGTATTTACCTGAGGCAGGAAAAGACCAGAGACGAGGGCTGGAACAGTGGCAGGCCAGGAGAAGGCACCTGAGGCCTGGCAGGGATTTCTGTGTTTTGCCCATTCTACCCGCTGATGGGGCCAGCGTATATCTCAACAGTCCACCCCAGCCTTGGGAAAGAATCATAATTCTAGATAACAGAGTGAAAGGAGACACAAAGCTAAGTGTGGAATATTTGTTGAGGCAGAGCTTGTGCCCCCGTAAGATCCAGTCACTGCCGAGGAGCCCGCAGGCAGGTGTATTCACGTAGCTTCCCAACGGGTTTCAACGGGGCTGTGAGATGGTGCTAGAAAAACACCCAGGAGTCCCTGGCTCCCTACCTCCAGTTCTCCACCCAGAGAAGAGGAAAATGATGAAGCCGTTCCAGCTACCACACTTCCTGTTCCCGTTCCCCTATCTTTACCATATCTTTCTCACTATTCTCTTCATCAGGAATGGCTTCCCTTTACCCCAGCCCAGAGCTACTCTCAGGCTCAGCACAGGCTGACATGTGAAAGGCCTTCAGTCCCATGCCTGCAGACCAGAAAGTTCCTGACTTGTCCAACTGTTTGTTAGCATCTGAAGAACGGAGACGAGGTCAGAAGGGGCCCACAGAACCAGTTCAGAAAGGCAGGGTTTTCCTTTGTTCTTCAGGCGTGAGGAAGGGTCTAAGTGATTAGTTTCGGCAGAGGGGCAGGAGAGAAATCTTGTTTATCTGAGTATGTGGAGGTGAAGCAGGACAGATGGGGATAAAACGGTTGCCATCCCAAGGAGAAATCCTAGGAACCAGAGAACTGAGTCAGGACACTCTCTCACATGTGCTTAATATGGTAATCACTGTGGCCCAAACTTAAATGACACACCCCAAAGAGTTGCATGATATATTGATTTAATGTTTAGGGTGTTGGGCTGAATTCTCAGTGCATTTGTCCAGTGGAGACTTCAGAGAGCTGTCAACCAAAATCAGGATGGTTCAGTTTCCTAAATCTCCAGCTTTTGTCTCTGTTCCTTCTAAAAACAGTGACAGTGAATTTATCACCTGCTTTTCAGATATCACTGCTGAACTACCATCTACAGATGAAGCACTAGTTGTGGGTCTGACCTGCATTATTGTCTTGTGCCTAGTCTTTTGTGGTCGATTCTTTGGGGGAAAATACTATACCTTTTAAGTGTGAAAGTCCCTTTATGTGTATTATACAGAATTTAGGGAGGGGAAATGACAAAACTCCACCCATAATCCTCTACCCAGACAATGTATTTGTATCCTTTTGGATATATCTTTTAGTTCTTTTAAGTAAAAATGTATATACACATGCAGAGCTTTTCAGTGAAGACAAAGACAGATCACTCTGTATGTATTATTTAATAACTTTAAAAGTGTATATATTTGGGCTGGGGATTTAGCTCAGTGGTTCTAGCATCTGCTTGACAAGCACAAGGTCCTGAGTTCGATCCCTGGTAACCACATACCACAGTGCCAGGTGTAGTGAATCACGTCTGTCATCCCAGCACTTGGGAGGCAGAGGCAGGAGGATTGCTGAGAGTTCAAGGCTAGCCTGGGCTACATAGTGAGCTCAGAACCAGCCTGAACTATAAAGTGAGATGCTGTCTCAAAAAATAAAAACAGTATATATTTTAGGATATGTAACACACAGATACAAAATTCAAAAACTACAAAAAACTGTATAAAGGAAGTCTTCCTGCTATGTCTAGCAACATCAAGTTTCCCTCTAATGTTTTTTACATTCTTCCACAGATGTACATTTTCATACACATGTATTCTTTTATAACTCAAAATGGTAGCATATTCCCCAATTTTTTGCTCCTTCTGTTACTATGTCACGAACGACTTTCGGCATGTCTTTCATGTACACAATAGCATCTTCACTAGATGGATTCACCCTCCTCTTGTAACCAGTTCCCAGGACTGATTTTTTGATTTGTTCCCAATCTTTATTGTAACTAATATAACAACTGATACTATTGTAGCTAAACTTTTGCATACATCTAAAACTGTTTGCTTAAGATAAATCCAAGAAGGAAATTGCTTGGCTAATTTTAAGAATTATTATACACGTTGGCAACTGTCTCCCCCCTAAATTTATACCAAGATAATGTCCTATTGGCAACCCCCAGATTATCCTGTCCCTTGCACCCCTATCTTGGGTATTATCACTTAATCAAATCCTTATTTATTTGCTAGGCAAAATAATATATGTCAATGTTATTTCCACAAGTGACTTGAACATTCTTTGTCAGTGAATGACATTTTAATATGCTAATTGACCATTTTTATTTGTTTCTTTATGAATTTTCTATTTACTTAATATTGGTATGTTCATCTTTGTTACCAACTTGTAATTTTAAGAATATTATTTTTGTTAAGAAATGCTGCAGATATGCTCTCCGAGTGCTTTGCTTTCCAATTTATTTACGGTGCTTTCTGACATACATAAATTCATAATTCTGCAGTTAATTTGTTCCTCTGTTGCTGGCTTCTCCTGCCTCCAGTTTATCCTCTCATCTTTGTCACAGGGACCCTGTTACACATGATCTGACCGTGTCCCTCGACAGCGTAAAAGTGCTTCGCAGCTTCTCATCCCTCTTGGATCAAGTTTGAACGTATTTTCTCCCTCTGCCCTTTCTAGGCTTGTCTTCTGCCCGTTTCCTCAGGTATCCCCCATCCCACTGTCACACAACCCTGAACATTGCGCTGGGCCTATGGGACACTCCACGCTGTAACCTTCTTCTCACTTCCTGGTCCCCAGCCCTCCCACCGTCTCTATCTGCTGCGTCTCGTAGGTCTTGATCTGGGATCACTGTGCAAAGCCTTGGTCTGGGCTCCCAAAGCAACACAAATCTACCTCTCTTACAGCTTATAGGAATTTCCTTGTAATGTTCATCTCTTCCGCTACTAGATGTCCCTCAAGGCGACAGCAAGCCTTATTTGTTTTTGCTGTCAACACCTGGCACAGTTTTTGTGGTGTGAAGCTCTTAAGCATTGAACTTGGAACCCATGAATAATGGATGTGGTGACAAGCGCTGCTTGTGGCCAACGCAGGGCTGGGCTGGGTCTGTGCTTCTGAGACATAAAGTCAGCAGCAAAACCATGAGTCCCAGCCCTGTGCTTTCCAGAACATCACAATTACTTGGAAAAGCTTTTTAAAAATGCATAAACCCAGGCTCTGCCTTACATTTAATGAATAAAGCTCACCGGGATAGTGTTCAGTGCACTCTCACTTTTAGAACATTCTGAGGAGTTTTGCATGGCAGGCATGCTAAGAGGCCACTGCCAGAGTAAACGAGCAAAGCCACTTCAGGACGCCTGGTCCCACCATTTCAAACCACTCAGCCTATGGGAGATGACGGATGAGGCTTCGTTTGAAGAGTAGCTGTAATATCTACTAATTGTCTGATCCTGAGGTAGTTGCTTAAGCTTTCTGACCTTTGCATTTCTGACTACACATGGAGATAATATCCTCTCTTGGTAAAGTGTGAGGGAATTCATAGCTGTCTCCCAGCTCAGTCCTTGGCACCATATAAGCACAGAGTGAATACTCATTTCCTTCCCCCACCGCCATCCTCTGTTAAGAATCAACCTGCCAGCTGAGCTCCAACCTATCCAAGGAGTGATGAACATGAAAAATAAAGGATAGAAGCAAGTTAAAATCTGGGTGGGGGCAGCAGGAGGCTCGTGTTGCTCTTCAACACAGAGCGCTGAGTGACTGCGCACCGTGGTCTGTTGACTCAGACACCCACACGAGCAACAGGGACACCACGGAGCCAGCTGTCTCCTGTCCTCCTTGGGGCTTCCTTACGGAAACAACTTCAGCTCAGGTGTTTTTACTTTCCCCTGCAATGTGTTAGCACAGTAGCAAGGCCTCGTTCTTCCCATCGGATCCCACACCCTCAGCCTCAGTTTCCCCAGTGTAACATGGCTGTTGTTACCTATACGCTTGCCTTCAACAGTCTTGTGTCCTGTACTCTGAAAGGGAGTGACCTCCCAATAAGCCCTCAGGTTACACTCAGGTAAGACAGGACAAGTGCTCAGGAGGATTTTTCCACTTTGTCTTACTGATGGGGGGTGTGTCCAGAGGTAATAAAGAAGCCCATGCTTTACCCACACCCTTTCCAGGTGGAGCAAAGACTCAAATGCAATCAGTGGCAGTGACCTCGACGCTCCAAGAACCCACAGTCCTGTCGTTATAGCTAAAGAGCAGCCCAGTCTTCTTCCAGACAGTCTACCCAGAGGCCAAGAGTCTGAGCTGCAAGCACAGGCACTGGTCAGTGGTCACTGCCCACTATCCTGAAGACACCTATTTCCCTGGCATCCTCATCAGGTGCCTCAGGGCAGGAAAGACAAGACTGGCTGTGAGGGCAAATCGTGGATCTGCAGGTGTTTTGATTAAAATGTGCCACTCCCTGTTCCCAGTGCCTCTGCACCCTAGAGTGGGCAGGAGGGACAGGGAGAATGCATTCAGTCCATCAGGCATGGCAGAGTTCAAATAACCAAGTCAGCATGAAAAGTCCCACAGTAAATGGACTGAAATTGGATTCTATTAAAAACCACACTCGGTGAGGCCCCTTGGCTATTAATATTTTCTAAGAGATGGAAAAGGGCAAGGAGGAGGAGGCTCTTGCAAAATGGTCGGGACCTCTGCTACTGCTGAATTGCTTATCTGGAAGGGGGCCAACTTGAAACCTATGCCTGCCCTGTTTTAAAAACTGCACAGAATAACGGGCTGGAAAGAAGCTTGAACCTCTTGCCTTCCAGTTGAGAAATCACATTCAGAGAAGGCTACTGACTTACCCTGGGTCACACAATCTGTGGCATATAGTAAAGCCAGAACTAGAACTCAAGTCCTTTTCCTGACAGAAAATTTAATATTGTTTCTACTAAACCAAAACACACAAGAGGGGCTGGATATTTAGCTCAGTGGTTCCGGAACCTGCCTTGCAAGAGCAACGGCCTGGGTTCGATCCCTGGAAACCACATACAACAATGCTGGGTGTGGAGACTCACGCCCACCAGCAATCAGAAGCACATACCACAGTGCCAGGTAGAGTGGTTCACACCTGTAATCCCAACAAACGAGAGGCAGAGGCAGGATTGCTGTGAGTTTGAGGGTCAGCTCAGGGCCAGCCTGAACTACAAAAAGCAAAACCCTGTCTCAAAAAAAACAAATGTATTTTTTAATGCTGTAAAATTATTCTCTCCTGAAGAGGCAACATCCTATTCATTCATTTATTCCTTCACCCAATATATATCATTTCAGTCACTTCAGGAAAAGGTTCCGTGATTAACAAGGAATTGTTTCCACTCTTAAAAGCTTAAAATCTACTCCACAGGGAAGAAAGAAAATAAACATGCAGCGTTAATTCTGCATAGGAAATTGTCACAAAACCACCATAGCACGCACAGAAAGCAACCATTCTACTAGTCCCAGAGAACAGGGAAGATTTTCCCGATGAGAAAACAACTGGGTACAGAAAAAGTGACGAGTGAACTGAAAACTTCAGACAAGGGCAAGGACAATACTCTGTTATGGCTTTTCCTGGCTGTCACGTACTGTGAGACAAAATTCGTCAGGTGCTGTGTTCCGATCCTGTTCCTGTGCCTAGGTTCAAGAAAGGCCACTTATGATACCATGCATGGAGAAATCACAGAAGACCCTGCAGTTTATGTCTGAGTAAACCCCCTCCAGGTACAGCAGGAACTAGTGGCTGCACGTGTTTTCTCTGAGAGATCAGAAACTCTTTAAAATCTGTGATTTCCATGAGGGGAAAGTTCTACACTAGTTTGCACAAATACAATGTCATGAGTATCTTGGATACATTCCATGTTCTACGTACCTTAGTTTTCTTGAACCTCAGCCTGTTTTACACTAAAGCAGTGTGGTCCATTAGAAAATATAATGTGAACCAACCACAATTTTGCATTTTCTGATAATCACGGCTTAAAAAGTGAAAAGAAACCTGGGAAAATTATTTTTAATAGTACGCTCTAACAAAGACAAAAATTAAGAAAACAATTCAAAAGCACAAGATAGGAATAAACTGAGCAAAATAAGTACAAAACTGATTCCCTGAAGACTATGAGACATTGTTGAAAGAAGCTAAAGGAGATCTAAATAAATGAAAAGGTACAGTAGATTCTCATGGTGCGACTGGCCTGACGTACAAATGGGGTCAATGAGGCTAATGGTAGATGCATCTGCCTTTTGTTATCCGCAGTAGGTACCCAGATAAACATCCAGATCTCAGCTGTATTAACTTATAACCAACTTGAGTTACAACCAGCCCTCAGGACTGATCAAGTTTGTAAGTCAAGGGTCTACTGTATCGTGTGATGAGTTAGAAAACTAAGACTATGAAAATAGCCATTGTCCCAAGCTGAGGTACAGCCAAGTTTTTATCAAAAGTCCAGCTGATCTTTTTAAGTTGACAAACTTATCTAAATTTCTACAGAAGCTGAAGAAACCCCAAACAGGCAAAAAACATAGAAAAAGAATAAAGTTGAGGGGCTGGAGATGTAGCTCAGTGGTTCTGGTGCCTGTCTTGCAAGCACAAGGGCCCAGGTTCGATCCCCGGTAACCACATACAATACTGGGTGTGGAGACTCACGCCCAGCAGCATCCGGTACCACATACTACAGTGCCGGGCGTGGTGGCTCATGCCTGTAATCCAGCACTCGGGAGGCAGAGGCAGGAGGATTGCTGTGATGTGAGTTGGAGGCTGAGCTCAGGGCCAGCCTGAACTACAAAGTGAAATCCTGTCTCAAAAAAAAAAAAAAAAAAAAAAAAAAAGAATAAAGTTGAAAGACCTACCTTTCCTGATTTCAAAACTTACTACAACCCTACAGTAGTAATGAAGACAGCGTGGTGCCAGCATAAATATAGATAATAAATAAATGGAATACAATGAGACCCCAGAAATAAATGTCTACATTAACAGTGAACTGATTTTCTGCAAGGTTATCTACCAAGGTAAGACAATGGGTACAAAGTATGTTTTCAACTGATGATGCTGGTTCAACTGGAGAGTTGCATGTCAAACAATGAAGCTCCATCCCTGGCCTCACACTATATACAGACGTCCGTTTTAGCTTTAAATACAAGAGCTAAAACTATAAAATTCTTCATGACCTCACATTCAATGATAGTTTCTTAGCTATGATGCCAAAAGCACAGGTAATAAGGGAAAAAATAATTTTTTTAGACAGGGTCTTACTTTTGCAGTTCAGGCTGGCCCTAAGCTCAGCCTTGAACTCAGCAATCCTCCTGCCTCTGCCTCCCAAGTGCTGGGATTACAGGTGTGAGCCACCATACCTGGCATCGTGGTATGTGGTACTGCAGTTTGAATTTGGGACCTTGAGCTTGCTAGGCATACACTGGAACCACTGAGCTAAATTGCCAGCCTGAGAAAAAATAATTTAAGAAATGGACTCTAAATCCATCTAAATTGAAAATGTGCCTCAAAGGACACTTCAAGCTATGGCAATCTATAGAATGGAGAAAAAACTGCAGTTATATATCTGACAAAGGACTTGTATTTAGATATACAAAGAACTATTACAACTCAATAATAAAAGGACAAATAACTACATTCAAAAATAAGCAATGTCTGAATAGATACTCCTCCAAAGATAGGCAAGTGTCTGAAATACATTAACAAGTGACTAGCATCATTATCTATTTAAAAATTATAAATCAAAATAACAGTGAGATACCACTTGATATCCATTAGATGGCCTTGGTCAAATAGATGACAAGTACTGTTAATGATGTGGAGAAACTGAAGCCCTCATGCGTGGCTGGTAATAACACAGTGTGGTGCAGTTGCTATGGAAAATGATCTAGCAGTTCCTTAAACAATCACAGAGTTACCCTGTGATCCAGCAATTCCACTGCTAGGGCTGTACTCAAAAGACTTGATATATATCTGCCCCAAAACGACACACTGAAGTTCATAGCTCTATTATTCATAATGGCCAATAAATTGAAACAAGCCAGGTATGTGAAGCACTTCTTTAATCCCACTACTGGGGGGTTGAGGCAGAAGGAAGCCTGGACAACTTAGCAACACCTTGTTATAAAATAACATTTCTTTAAAAGGATGGAGATACAGCTCAGTGGTAGAGCACCACTAGGATCAATTCCCAGGACTGAAAAAAATATGGAAACCACCCCAAACCCAACAACTGACAAACAGATAAATACAATGTGATATAACCACACAACAAATTAAGCCTACAATAAAGAAAGGAGATACTGCACATACTACAAAAGGACTCTTGAAAATATTATGCTAAGTGAAAGCACCCAGTCACAAAATAATCATACATTATATGATAACATTGGCATGAAATTTCCAGAGTAGGCAAATTGTAGAGATAGAATATAAATTGGTAGTTGCCTACAGAAAAAAAGTCAGGGGGCTGGGGATTTAGCTCAGTGGTTCCAGCGCCTGTTTTGCAAGCGCAAGGACCTGGGTTCGATCTCCAGTAACCACAAACAATACTGGGTGTGGAGACTCACGCCCAGCAGCAACCAGTACCACATACCACAGTGCCAGGCGCGGTGTCTCACGCCTGTAATCCCAGCACTCGGGAGGCAGAGGCAGGAGGATTGCTGTGATGTGAGTTGGAGGCTGAGCTCAGGGCCAGCCTGAACTACAAAGTGAGACCCTGTCTCAAAAAACCTAAAAAAAAAAGAAGTCAGGGAGGTGAGACAAATGGAAAGTGATGGGCTAGGGCCTCAAGGCTTCCTGTTAAGGTAATGAAAATATTCTAGAATTGTAGTGATAGGCGAATAGCTCTGTAATGTACTAAAAGCCATTGAAATGTATATACTAAAGAGATATGTTACATCTCAATAAATCATTAAAATATCTTTTCTGTAATTCACCATATCTAAAATATTAACATTTCAGCATATAATGAATATAAAATCTATTAATTATGTACTTGGCTTTCTCTTTTCATAACCCAGTGTGTAATTTTCACTTACAGTCCATCTTCTTGGACTAACCACACCATAATTGTTCAGGGATCTCAATCCCATAGTAGTTACCATAGTGAAGGCAAAGGTCCAGAGCTCCAAGGAAGGAACAGCCTCTGGACTGGTAGGGCTTCCTGGTTGTTTTAGTCTTGCATTTCATGACATTTCCAGCAGTTCGCATACCAAGATGCTTCTGGAGCAGGTGTACTGGATCAAAGCAGAGTCAAGAGTACATAGGGGAGGACCAGGGATTTAGCTCAGTGGTTCCAGCACCTGCCTTGCAAGTGCAAGGACCCAGGTTCAATCCCCAGTAACCACATACAACAATGCTGGACATGGAGACTCACACCCAGAGCCTCATACCACAGTGCCATGTGTGGCAGCTCATCGCTGTCATCCCAGCACTCGGGAGGCAGAGGCAGGAGGATTGCTGTGACTTCAAGGCTGAGCTCAGAGCCAGCCTGAACTACAAATGCAAGACCCTGTCTCAAAAAAAAAAGAAAATGTACATGGGAAACAAGAGCAGAAAAGAGCACTCTGCTGTGTTATGTGTCTCATTTATGAAACTAACAATGACACTAGTCCCATTCTCACAGAATTATTCTGAAGATTAAATGTGATTGTGTACATACAATCCCTCAGATAGCGAGTGGTACAGTGTAAGAATTTTTTAGTATTTGCTAATTACTAAACAACAGTAACAATAATAATATCATTGTTTTGCACCTTTGTTTTAGTTGAGTGCCTGGCACATGGTAAATTCTCAGGAAATCATCCTTTTCATATTAGTTCTTTCACTGCTGCCTATTTCCAGGGAGTCCTATCTTGAAGACAGCCTGTTCCATTTTGAGGTAGTTCTACTCGCTGCAGTATACTACCTTGCATTGGGCTGGAGTCTGTCTTTCCATCCACGATTTGCCTTTGGCCTTGTCTAGAGCAAAACAGTCTTCTCATGTGCACGACATTGCTCTGTCCTCTGAAGGACAGCTACCGGAGCTTTCTACTGACTCCCCAGCCTGCGCATGCTCAGTTTCTTCATCCTTCTGCTCTTAGCAAGTTTTCCATCTCTAAGCCTTATGTGGTCTATTGTTGTCCCTTTTACAATGTGGCACACCCAACTACAAGGACCCAACTACAAAGTGACTGCCATCATCTCCCTATCCTGTGGCTCATGAAGACCTAGCTTTCTTTTTTTAATCAGATCACTTCACAGTTGGCCTGTACTGTGTTTGCAGCCGTATCTTCTACTCGTATCATGGACTTTTTACATTTTCATATTATTGAGTTATAATTATTTATAGTACCCATTCCATGGCTTCACTTACTTTAGTGTTATTTATGTCAACTGTAATTTGAAAATATCAAATGGAAAATTCCAGAAATAACCCATTCATGAGTTATAAATTGGGCACTGTTCTGAGTAGTGTGATAAGATCTCACACTGTCTCATTCCAATCTGCCTGGGGTGTGAATTATCCCTTTGTCTAGCAAATCTGTCCTGTACACAAGTCCCAACATTAGTCACTCATAGCTGTGTCAGGAATCATATCAACTTTCCTGTGGCATAGTGCTTGTGTTCAAGCAGACTTGTTTTGCTTAATAATGTCCCCAAAGTACAAAAGTAATGATAAGGTCAATTTGAATTTGCCAAAGACAGGCCATAAAATGTTTCCTTTAAGTGGGAAGGTCAAAGCACAACAATCTTATTTTTAAGAAAGACCATCATCACATCCCATGACTTATACTGTTATAATTCATTCTTCTATTTTATTTTTTGTTGTTACTATCATACGGTACCTAATTTATAAATTAAACTTCCTCATAGATATGTATGTATAGAAAAACATAATATGTGAGATTCAGTTCTAGCTGCAATTTCAAGGATCCACTGGGGTCCTAGAATATGTCCCCCGTGAATAGGAGGGAACAACTGTACCATAAAATGCACAGACCTCGGATGTTGAATGAATTTATTTCTGCATCAACAAACCAATCGCCATGCAGAACAATAACAAATGTTTCCTTTCAGTGGCAAGGTAAAAGCACAGCAATCTTATTTCAAGAGAGACCATCGTCACATCCCATAACTTATACTCTGATTCCCTATCATCCCAATCAATTTTCTCCCTCAGTCCCTCAAGAGTAACTATTCTGACTCCCTGGGCTCAAGCCGTCCTCCTACTTCAGCTTCCGGAATAAGTGGGAATGCAAGAGCTCGCCACTGTGTCTGGCTCTGTCTTGCTATTCTATAAATATATGATAAGATGTACCGGTCTTTCCTGAGCCTCAAATCCATTTGCATGAAGAAAAATACCTGAAGATGAAGAAATGGAGATAAGACAATAGGAATGGAGTATCTGACCGTCAGGCGTGGTAACAAGTTTGTGGCTGACTGGAAATTTCTATGACAGGAAATGAGGAGATTGAAAAAGCAATGCCAGGGGTGTGCTTGGCACACTGTCAGTAAGCAAGGAACTGACGCCTCATCCGCAGCGAAGCATGAGGTACCTTAGGACACAAAGGAACCACACAAGCCAGCGCAGAGCTAGCACTGAGGCCAAATGCTCCAGGATTTTCCATTTCTTACAACCACAGCTATCTTTTGAGCCATTAAGCCCCACAGTCCTAACCTGGGTCTAACCATGCACCTGTCCAGATTGCCACAAGCTTCTTATTGCAAGTACCTAAAATCTCTTTAGAAAAAGGAAGATTATCACAAAGAGAGGAAAGGAAGCAGAGAGTGTGCTCAATAAACTAAAATCCTCTTAACTGCGCTGGGGATGTAGCTTAGTGGCGTCATGCCTACCTGACAAGTTCCAGGTCTTGAGTTTGATCCGAGGTACTGGAAAAAATACATTAAGAAAGAAAGAAAGAAAATCCCCTTAATCAGTCATGTTATTCATTTTGCAGATGAGAAACTGAAGCATAGAACAGTGAAGTGTCTAGCAAACCGTGACAGACACAGCCACAGTCTTCATAACAGACTGCACTGTTCTTCTGGGTTTAATCACACGGGGACCTGAAGTCTCTGGTTAGGACGGCTGGAGGTGGCTGAAGCTGATTCCCTGCATCCTCTGGCAGGTGGCAAGAGAAGAATAGTTAGTAAGATGATTAGCAGAAATTATACATTAGGGAATGTCTAGTGAATCCACTGATATAGGAACTATGTCTGATGATCACTGTTTATACTGAATGTTGCTAATGTTACAGTATGTGTGTGTGTGTGTGTGTGTGGTGTGTGTGTGTGTGCACATATATAGGCCAAGACCAGGAATATTTGATATGGCAAAGGTGTACTGTGACACAACTGCTACCTAGAAAGACTTTATTCAAAGATATTCTCATTAAAGTATAAATTTCACTTAAAATTCGAATGTAATCCTAACATTACCTGATAGCATTTCTGTCCTAGTATAAAGAGCTTTGAAAGCCTAGCAGCTCTCACACCCCTCCCCCTCCCCAGGTGTAAGGTACTGGGGATCACCTGGGGACCTTGTTAAAATGCAGATTTGGTTTTGAGTCAGGGCAAGAGTCTGCCTAACAAGATCCCAGGTGGCACCAGGCAGCTGTTCCGTGGACCACACTCTGAGACGGGGGGTAGCAGAGGCCTCACCCCCCCCTCCCCCAGCATAGCTAGACAGCCTGCAGACTCCCTAGGTTCCAGTCCTACATCCAGACACTCCCTCTTCCCTTATCATTCTTTAGCCACTCTCTGATCCTACATAAGCTACAGAGCGCTTAAATGGGACTGAGACTTCGGGGTGTTTCACCATTTCCAAACATCTTGGGAGCCAGAATAATGACTTCACCCACCCACTCCACTTCCGGCTCCAGCCTGTCCCTTATCATTCTTACCACAACCCTACCATTTAGGCCCTCATTTTCCTCCTCCATAATAACCCAGTCCTATAATGGGAAACATCTGTCTCTACTAGGTACCAGACCTGTCTTTTGCTAGCCATACTGTGTTTATAAACATCACCTTATGAACTAGCTATTATTTTAACCTCCATGTTATGGATGAGGAACTTGAGACCCCACCTGCCCAAAGTCAAGCAACCACAGCCATGAGCAGAAATCGCAAGACGCGATCTGAGTGTGTCACACCTCGAGGCTCCCGTACTTGGTCTCTGGTGAGCAGGAACATTGAGTTCCGGAATGGTAAATGGCGATTCTCCCTGTGGTGTCGGGGGCTCTCATATCCTCTTCTTGGAAGTTTCATTTCGTCTTAGCCTGGAAAAGAGCTACGTTAGGTTCTAAAGGTACAGGATGAGTCTTACTAATTGTGAGCATCTTCAGCACTTGAGAAATGGGCCAAATTAATGTCAGAGACTACCAGTCCCCTTCCTGAAGGCCCTCGCTACTCCCTGTCACCATCCCTTCTCCTACTTACTGCAGAAGCTTCTCCTTTCTTTGCTCTCTACATTCAAAAGGGACCTTCAGGGAAAGATCTGAATACCTAATAGTGCCTTCTCATGTATCAGGATTTTGTGACTTTTCTTGTAGTAATGGGACTTAAACCTAGGGCCTCACATAAGAGGCCCTAGAGAGGTGCTGTACCACTGAGCTATATCCCGAACCCATTTTTTAAAAAAATTGTTTGGGAGACAAAATCTCACTCAGTTGCTCAGGACTTGGACTTGAGATCCTCCTACCTCAGCCTCCTGAGTGACTGGACCACTACACTTCACTACTTGGAGAGTTTTTACATTAAGCCTATCCCTAACCAAGGGGAAAACAGCCCTCAGGGAGATGTGGTCTGAAGGATAAAGAGTTGTTAAGAAAGGGGGAAAGAGGGGTGGATATTGCAGTCAGGAGAGCTTATTCCTGTGTATCTTTCTTATCCAATATGTGTTTGCTGATGAAACAAGAGGAAAGAGGACCTTTAGGTCCACCAGGACCCAGGGAAGAGCTCCCTATGGAAGCTCTGGAGTCTCTTCCTGTCTTTTATCTAACTCCACGAGACCACCTAATATAGAATGGCTTCTCTCCTGGCGATATGGGTTGGTTTTACCTTGAATTGGGTGTTATAAAAATAGTAATTCTACCAGGTACCTCTTAAAGAAGAGAAAATCTGTCATTTCCAACCAAGAAGGACTGTTAAAGGAAACACACTGGAGTTGCCTCCCTGGCCTATTTGGATGTACATGTAGTTCCTCCTTTTGGAATTGCTCTGTGCACACTGGCTGTGGGCTCTGACCTCAGAGCCCAATCAAGAACAGAAAGAAAGACTTAGAGATTTGGAAGGGAAAGTGACGTGTTGGGCTGGTGTGCGACCCTGGCAACTCTGCCCGCTCTCTGGGTGGCCTATTTTTCTTGTCCTCTTCAGCCCCTTCGTGGTCGGAGATTTAGGAAGCTGTGGGGGGTGAGTGTGAGCAAGGACAAAGTGACAAAATGAACTTTGGGGTGAAGTTCCCCCAGTTCAGGCGTTTCCTGACTCGGCCAGTGCTTCTGTATCTCTGAACAAAATAGAAATGGAACAGAACAGACAGAGCAGAAGGTAGAAGGGGAGGAGTGGAAAACCGGAGATGCCTTGGGAAGCTGATTACGTGAAAAAGCCAGCCATAAAGCTCAGCTCGCTTCTTCTTGTGTGCTAAAGCATCGCAGTATCTCTTAGGGTAAAAGCTAGATCCCTGACAGATAAGTGTTATCTTATAAGGACTTATAAGGATCATTTATAAGGACAAAAAGCAAGATAGAAAGGATAACATGAGCATCCAGTAGGAAAATTTTGAGGTTTTACATGCATAAGTGTGGAATAAGTACGGTAAGTGTTTGAACTGAATCCTTTAACCAGCACATCCTCTTGCTAGAAAAACAAAACAGAGGTTCCCAATCACAAAGGATATGAACAGTGACTACCATAAGACAGACCTAGCTTGTTCTAAGAATAACCAGCTCGAAGTTTTTCAGAAATCACCAGCCATTCAGTGAAATATTCAGTAGGTAGTTAAGTCCCTGTTAGTTTCCTCAAGGGCAGAGACCATCTGTCTTACTTCTGCATCTTTGATGACCATCAATCATGCTCCTAACTGCTGGCTAAGAGTCGGGGACAAGAGCTTACAAGAAAAATTGAGAGCAAGAAGAAAGTGAATAGCTAGAGCTTCCTGTGCACTGCTTGCTTCCATAGCAAACCAGAGGGAAGGGCCAAGGACGCCCTAAAGGTACTTGGGCAAAGCCCAGCCTTTCCTCTGCCTCTGCAGCTCTCCACTGGCTTTCACTCATCCCTTCACTGTGTGAATGTCAGGACTTCTGCACCGAGAAGCAAAAATCAACAGGCGAACTCTCTTTCTGAGGGTTTGTTCACTGACACTCAGCTGGGGAGAAACAACCACGTGCTGCATGCCGCCTCCTCCTCC
>PVIR01021361.1:0-29497 GCA_004026965.1 Petromus typicus
TCTTTCTCTAAGCCTCTTGCTAAGCAGTTAGCTGCTTTTGGAGCACAGGAGACACAGCACAGAAAGAAGTGAGGAAGAACCCCAGGCAGAGCTGGGCGAGCACATTGTAGTGCGGGACCATGCGGGCGACTGTGTCCCTTCCAAAGGCCGTATTACATCCTTTTTTCTTCCACAAAGGGTGCCAGGCCTAGTGAGAGGGACAACACAGCTCTAGCCAGAGAATGGTGCAGTTAATAGCAGGAGATTTTTTAGCGATAAATTGTGAGACAGGGCCAAAAGGGAGTGAGGCACAGAGGTGAGGCACAGACATTTTGATCAGAGTGAAAACAGAAGAATGGATATTCACCTGTTTTGCTTCATGAGAATAATAGTATACTTAGTGACCTAAAATGTGGAATCCTGAGAGAAGTTCTAAAGGAATCTTGTGTAGTTTGTGAAGCAACTTAGATGAAAATTTCAAAATAATTAATACTATTTGTTATCTCCATGTTTTGTCTTGCTACGCAACCCAGATTGACCTCTAACTCTCCGTCCTCCTGATTCAGCCTCCGGAATGCTGATTACTGGTAGATGCCACAACACTTGGACTTAAATTTGTTTTTCAGGTGAAATTTCGGTAATGAAGTAGTAGCAAATGTGTATTTTGAAAAAGATGGACTATAGGCAAAGAGAAGTTTGAGTAAGAATCACAGAAGGGGGGATATGTCTTATATTTTTCTGATAAAACTATGGACCAGGATTCTCCATAGGGAAATGTGAGGCAGAGGCCCTTACTACTTGAGATCGTTGAAAACAATGAGTCTCACTGAGCAATATTCTGTAAAAATAAATACTGTGGGTCTAACACGTGTTCATTGCTTACAAAATCCACACTCGGTCATTTAGTAGTCATGTGATCTGAGCGAGTCATTTCACTTTCTGAGCGAGTCATTTCACTTTCACAAACCTCATTTTCATCATTTGAAATCTGGAAATAGTGATAGCTACTCCAGCAACATGTCACAAAGATTACATTATGTGTTCAACGCAGAGTACAAGGTACAAATTCTCAAATAAACATTACCTCTTATCTGCTACTATTAGTATTATCCTTTTACCCAGTGTGAAAAAAATTGGAGTTTTCAAACTTAGAATATGCTGCACCTACAGGAAAGCTGCTGGTATTACTCAAGTTGCACACTGTAGTCAATTACTGAAAACAGTTCACTGTGTACTGCTCATTTAGAGAGGTCTGGAAAATACTGAGCACATACAACTTATAAACAGAGTTATCTGGCACAGCATTCCATTTTTGTACATAAATGCCCTTGCCCTTAAGGCATCTAAATGTGCGTTGACTCTTTTAAGCCTTTTTGATACTCGAAACCCCTCGGGAAGGTATGAAATGGTTTCACATGGGTTACAAACTGGTGCAAAAGACCCTGCTCATCATAGTCTCTCTACTTCCAGCCCCTAAAAATATTTAAGTAGCCAGATGGATTGATTTTTCAAGTTATATTTTCTAGTTATATAATTAAGGGGAAATGGATCAATTTGTTCAACTGTATTCTAGAGATGTTAGTCACTAAGCAAATTTTGGTCTCCTAACTCGATCCATCGTGGATTAAATCTTTAGTACCATCCAATTTTATATTTTCACATTTCTGTAGAGAAACATCCAGTGGTTTGATGCCCATGTATTGCTTTCTTGGTCACTGGATTAAGAAGATTGGTGGATGTCATAAGAAGAGATATGTCATATTCACTGTAATTCTCAGATCTGTTCACATAAGAGTAAGGAGTTTGTAATACATGGATGTTACACTTCTCTGTCCTCACACATCTCCTGAGTCACCTTTACACAGCATTTCTCTGCTTTCCCACTGTGCCTCTAATGAAGAGCCATCAATGCCGCTTACAGGGTCTTTTCACTTTATACTGTAACATTAGAATAGTCTACGGCCAGAAATCTCTTTCAAGTGCGTCTAAAGAACAATTGAATCATTTATCAGTCTGAATTGCAATGTGGTATTGTTTGTCAGTGTGATATAAATCAGATGATTGAGATATTAATTTAAAAACTACTATGTGAAGAATATGATACAGGGACAGGAATAAATGCAGCCAGGCAAAAGCTATAAGATAAAATTCTCTTAGGAGTTCCTCAGCTAAGCTCTGAAAAAAAATTTTTAAAAATAAATTTTATTTTATTTTATCCCATTCCCCTCCATGCCTCCTCCTCTCTCTATGTACAAAAGCTTTCTTCCTTCCTTTTTTTTTTTTTGATCTGAAAATTTTTAAAAATGAACAATAAGTTAATATTTTTAAGAGCCCTGGAAGCAAAGCTCATAATTAATGAGTAGGTCCATTAGTGACCAAATCCTTTCCTACAGTTTTGTTTGGAACTTGAAAGTAAAATTTGATCAGCTGCATCCAGAGAAGTTACTAAGTACTTCCCAAAGGCCACGTGAACAATGGCGGATTCACAGAAAACAAAAGCAAACATAGCTGTTTGGTTTTCTTCCTACTTGTAGTATTTATTCACCCTAATTCAATGAAATAAATTTGTAATGATTCGTTGTCAAAGGTTAAGCGAAATCATACTATGTATGGAAAGTGTGGGAAACAGAACAGACAAACTCTATGCATGCCTACAAACATCCATGTTTTGTTTTGTTTTACTTAAAAAAATACTGTTGAATAGGATGTCACTCTTTTTATCATTTTTAGAATGACTGAAAAGAGTAAAATGATTACGTTAAAATATATAATCTTACATATTTCTCTAAACTTTTTTTTTTTTTTAGACAGTCTCGCTTTTGTAATTCAGGCTGGCCCTGGGCTCATCCTTGAACTCACAGCAATCCTCCTGCCTCTGCTTCTCAAGTGCTGGGATTACAGGCATGAGCCACCACACCTGTCACCATGGTATGTGGTACTGATTGCTGGTGGGCGTGAGTATCCACAGCTGGCATTGTTGCATGTGGTTACTGGGGATTGAACTTGGGTTCTTGCACTAAGACAGGCACTGAAACCACTGAGCTAAATCTTTAGCCCTTAGCAAACTATTTTTAAGAATAGGGAAGTATAATATTAAAATAATATATATGCAAAATATTTGTACAAAAAGCATTCATATTTCAACCCTGTGACACTGTTTAGCAACATTTCAACTGCTTTAACTCCAGGTAAATGATTTTTTTTAAAAAAAATATACCACTTAGTCTGATTTTTACTACCTCTTATGAAATATTTCAGCATGTTTAAGATACATTGCAAATATGTTTAAAAGAAAAAGCCCACATGTAATATAAAAACCTTAGAAGGAACTAGATGTAAAACTATAAATTTTTATAGTTTACTATTTTCATTACTTTCACATTGTGAAACTTCTGGGGAATTTTATGTCAAACACACAAAAAATCCCCACTGACCCTAGGAAGTCTTTATTGTGTTAGTGGCTGATAAGAACTACAACTTGATTTTTAATTTTTTTTTAGGAATCTAAATTGAGAGACCCAAGATGGCATTAAGATTTAATCAGTCAGATAAAATCCAAGAGCAATATTTGTTGCATTAGCATTCACATTTGCTAATTAAAAAGCAAAAAGCAGTATACAGTGAGAAAATAGATTGAGAGAACATAAGTCCAGTAATAATTCCATCAGTTCATTCTGAGAAATGAAATCGATGAGCTACTTTCAGCTATGAGCAACTTTCCCAGCTCTGGGACAAAATATCTCATACTCACAGCTTAAAGGGGGGAGAGTTTGTTTTGACTCATGGTTTGGGGAATTCAGTCCATAGTTAGCTGGCTTCAAAACAGAAAGGGCAGGGAGGAAGAGCGTGGCAGGGGAAAGCTGCTCACCTGATGAGAGCCAGAAAGGGAGCAAAGAGAGAAGCCGGGGACAGGAACGCACCCTTTCAGATCAAGTCTTCAGTGATCTGCCTCAAGGAAGTCCTCACCTCCCTAACCGCACATTCAGGTATAAACTTATCAGTGAAGAACAGATGAGTACAGCTCCCCATGACCCAATCCACCAGACCCACCTCTGAGAAAAAGAGATTTCTGAGAGATACGTGAGATCTCAGCCTTAACATGAGCACAACACTGGGACAGAATACGCGACAATGAATTATACCATCACAGTCTCTAAACCTGACAGTTCATAATGGAATCATACATGTGAATAAATGCAATTAATTGTGATAAACATTGTAAAATGATTAGTTACAAATTGTTCCCGTGGCAATATCACTACTGAATGGCATAGTCCATAAATGTAAAGCACATACTCAGTGTTACCAGAAATTCCAAGGGCTATTTTTTCTTGATATTAAATATGTAAAAGCATATAGGTGAAACAAACACATCTGGGAACTTCACACTTTCATTTAAATATATCCAAAGCAAAGCAAAGAGAACAGAAGGTTCATCTATTAATTCACACATTAAAAAGTTTATTTCCTCTCATAATACATAAAGCAAAACTAAAACTTCACATTCTAAAATTACTATATTTAAAAGACAAATCACTTAATTTCATCTAAGCAATGCTGAATGAATTTGGAAATTACAAACACTTATTTCAGGAAAAAAGTTCCCACCAGGCTGACTACAAGTAGTTTATATTGAAGAAATATTTCAAGTAAATTTAAAGTAAATATTGACCACATTTAAATATAATTTTTGTTAATTTTACTCTGAAATTCCAATAAATCTTGGCCTTACTTAAAAACTTAAAAAAAGTATTTTGCTTACCTTAGAAAGTGATACATCTCAAATTCAAACACAAATATATTGCCTGGATATAATATAACCATGACACTAAAAACATTAAACGATATACTTAATAATAGAACCAAATGCCTCCTAATACTGCTGGAAAGGGAGTTTAGCAAGGAAAACTAAATATTTTATTCAAAAGCTTTTTAAAAAATCTAATTAATTATGTTTCATACATAAGGAAATGTAGTTTTTTGTGAAGTACTGTAATTGCTGGCAATAAAACTCCACTTATCCGGGTCTTCAGCTTCCAAAAGTTAAGTACCTAAGACTCTGCAGACCCTGAGACGGTGAAATGGCTCCTACAGAACCATTTTTGTCAGGCTATATATTTACCTCCACTGAGGAGGTCACTGGGTCCTCATTCATATCCTCCCAACTCACATAAGATTAATTCCGAGGGCGAGAAGGGCAGAGAAGGAAAAGTTGCTAAAGGAAATTAACAGAAGTGAGAACGGAGCGCAAAGGCAAGGCCGGACAATGCCCATGCACGTCAGACATGAGTCTGAGTCTTAGAATGGAACAGGAGCTGTATTAACGAGTGTGTCTCTGAGGGTATAAATGTAGTGCAAAGCGATGAAATACAGCGACGGTTTGCAGAAATGTGCATGTTATGGGGACTGAGACTAGTCACGTGATTAACGACTGAATGAAACATACCCACATAATGAAACCCAGTTTACCCTGGGTTACCAGTTACCAGTTACCCTGGCTAACCAGTTTGGTGGAGCTTCCTGGAGAATGGGGCAGCTCTAAGGCCTGGGGAGAAGCCAGGGTAAGCTTTTTGTCCCTAATACTCCCAGCCTTATAGCCTGACCCTAATGTGGTGAATCCCGACGTATTTTTATACTACTAATGAAATAAATGCAGGACTTTCCTTAGCATCATGTCATCCTCACAGGGAAACACAGGGAACTCCCTAAGCTTTGCGTATATCTCACCCTGTCCAAGGCAGTTAGCACTTGGAATAAGGGTGTTCTTGCTGGGAACTACGTGGCATCAGAATTGAGCTCAACTGCAGTACACTGGTGTATCTGGAAAGTGAAGCAAATTATGCGACATGCGCAAATAATTTAAGGAAGTTGCAAGAATATAAGATTTAACTTTCGCTCAAAGTCTTTCAGTTAAACAGAATATGGCATTGATGGTCTGCAGAGTGGACACTTGCCACTCACCAAAGTGTAAGGATGGGTGAGACCGGCCAGCAGACTAGGACCACTTATGTAGCTGACTTGTGCTTTTCCTATTAAAACCATTCTACAAAACAGGTGACACCAAGTTCTTTATATGGAAAAATTCAGCTAGCTATGTGATTGAATTCATGCTTTTCCCCAAATTTGATTTAGGTAAGTTATTGAAATGGACATAAATCAGGTAAAAGTCATTACATAGAAAATACTTCAACTTTCATCTGCAGTGACTTTACATGAAAATTTAAAAAGTAGTGCACTTTTTCTAGAGTGTGTTTTGCTAAATATTAGATCTAGCACGTGCTTCCCCAAAAGGATTGTGTAGCTGGAGTATAAAAAAAGGAGTAGGGTCCCTGGAAACTCAAGCCAAACTGAAACAATCAGATCTTCAATGAGCATCAGATTGATCATTTCGATACATTTTAAACACAGAATAATTTTTGCTTATTGAGAATTAGTATTCTGCAGAATACATTAATAAGAATAATGTGATAAAAATGGCCTACATAAGTTTAAGAAAGTTAAATAGTAAGCGTTAGAAAAATCCTTTACCTTCAAATATTAAATATCTATCTATCTATCTATCTATCTATCTATCTATCTATATGTATTTGGAATCTGTCAGATGGAAATAATAAATCATGACTGTGGCTGAATTTTGCATTTTAATTAAAAATGTATAAACTGTTTCCCCCTAATGATAATTTTTAAAGTTTAAGATTCATTGCTATGCAGTGACTTTGTGAAGAGGAGTAAGTCATAAAGGAAAATTCCTGCCCAGTTTGCTAGCTTTGGTTGAAGAGTAATCCATTAGGAAGCTTTCAAGCATTTTCCCTGCGTTTCAAAGAGACACTGAGAGTCCTCTGCAGGCCGCCTGACTCTGAAGTGTGCAGTGTCATAACGAGTGTCATTCGAGAGGTCAAGAACACTTTGCTAAGTTCTTTGCAGATTCTATTAGAGTAAGCAAAAAAGTGACTTTCTATTCTTCCTGTTCATACTTTTATGCTTAGTGTAAAATTTTAGGAAAGGTGGGATGTTCTTATTCATTTTCCTTTGAAAGTTATAATAAAAATTAACCCAGTAAGCAGGCAAAGAGTGGTACAGATATAAATCCATATGTGATTTTTAAATACAACAACATCACCAGGAGACACAAATGCACTTATCATCACAGGCTTGTCCTCTTGCCACGTAGGCAGAACCTGGGTAACTGCTGAGTAACCCGTATGAACAGCATGCAGTGCCAGCTGGGTTACACGCCACGACAGGAAAACGCAGTTTGCTGAGAGCTCAACTTGCTCTCCTGATTTCTGTCTGTTTGTTTCACTTTTTACAGTGATGCTCCTGTTTTTCCTGGCTAATACTATCTATCTCACTCTAGAGCACAGCTGCTCAACTTCGATCTTGGGGTAGATCGAACAGTTTCTATTGCCTGTGTTCTGAGTTTGTTCCCTACACTGCAAGGGCAAATGTGGATTCCGGGAACAAAGGGCTAAAGCCCCAATTAAACAACAAGGGCCGAACCTGGGCAGCTCTGGTCTTGCAGATACTGATAGGTCTCTTAGCACGGCACTTCCTGGCCATGCAACGCCGCCTCAGCCAACTTCCAAAGCAGCAAAGGGCTTTGAGACGGAAAAGGGTGCTGGGCTACATTTAGTCTTTCAACCAGCGATGGGCCACTGAACAGGCTGGTCAGACTGACCGTGGAGAGAGAAAAGTGAGTGTTTTTTTCACATCGCTGTGTAAATAAATATGACATAGAAGGGGCCTGAAGTTCTAAATTCAGTCTTTGGCATAATCTCACAAAAAAATCTAAAAATGACATGGAGGGGGAATAGATAACATAACTAATTTCTAATATGCTAGAAAACAGGTCTCATCCTTGACTAGTTTAAGTGAGGTCACAGAATTTTCTCCACACATGCTATGAGGGAATTCCATCGTTTTAAAATTCTAAATGACTGGCTCAGTTGTACAATCCAAAAAAAAATGATGTTCAAACTTTAAAAATATTCACAGCATACAAACAGAAAACACTGTTGTATACTGTTTAATACATTTAATTTTTTAACACAAAGAAGTTCTATCTATATGCTTTTTATTTTAAATTTTGAAAGGAAACTCAAAAATACTTTTTCTGTGAATTTGTTTTCCAGATCATTCATGTTCAGGTGATTACACCCTATCAGATGAAGGGAATATCTGATCTCCTTAACAATTTGTTTTCTTAGTTTCTATTGATAACATATATGCTCCACATAGAAGGTTGGAATCTCAGCTAACTTCTACTCCTGGCTAATCTCAGCTACTTCCACTCCAAAACCTGGCCTCCTGTTTCACTGTGAAATCACATTTGATAGTTTGATAATCATGACTGACTCAAAGATTCCACACTGTTTAGCCTAATATTATATATATAATCATTATACCAGTATATAAAATTCACTTTTAAAATAGATCACTTAAAGAGAAAAGAAGCAATAAAACAAACATACATTTCTGAACAGATACCTTTAAGTCACTTGAAATTACAATGTACAGTGTAAAAGTGGTGATTTAGGATTTAGGATTTTACATTCTTCAAACTCTGATTGCTAATGGCTATTAGTTTTATGAAATTAACTTTTTTGTGTTTTGAGACAGGTGTCATTATGTAGTTCCAGCTGGCCTTGAAATCTCTATGAGGCCCAGGTTGGCCTAGAACTTACAGCAGCCCTTCTGCTTCAGCCATCTTGGCACTGGGGTTATACTATGGTGTCTTTTTTTAAGTAATTGCTAAAGTTGGCATAATGTTTCCATAATTTTATATCATCATACTTGATTTTTATAAAGACTTAGAAACTTGCCTTTTCTGTGCATTTTACTTAAAATTTATTTCAAATAATTTATAGTATTCATCAGAAGTCTTATGACTGCTTATTTAACGTTTATGTGAAATACTGATAGTCAATAATACTATATTACAAATTGGCTTTTACTTGTCAGTGGTCAAGACTTCAGATGACAAAGTTATATATGTAATATTTCCTTCCATTGATCCATATGGAAAAATGCATGCAGAAGCCAAAGAGAATCAAATCTTCCCCAGAGCCACTGTAGTGTGACCCCAGATGACCACCAGTGTTAGATCAACAAGTCTCTTAGAACCAAAAATCACTGTATTAATTGATTAATACATTGGTTACTAAAATTCATTATTAAATTTTAATTATAAAAGTTTGAGTATCATTACATACTTTTCATTTCTTTTAATCTGGTTCAACCTATCACACTTTTTTTCATCTCTCTTCTATGATATAAAGTGATAATAGTCATGCTATAGATTAATTTTTCCAAGATGTGTTTCTCACTCATTCAAGTGATATTATGTATGCGTAGGACTCTGTAAGAACTGTGAAATGCAGGTGAAAGCCAGGCTTTCACTTAAGTTCAGCCATGCTTGCTGACTGTGACTCCACCTCATCGTGACCCTGCCTTATCGGGACTCCACTTCAGCCCAAAGCAGGACTGCCTCTTCAATCAATCTACATGCTTCAACCAATCTGCGACTGTCCTCACCTGTGTGTTTATGCCCTCGACCACGTACTATAAAACAGCTGTATTTTGCATTAAAGGCGGGACAGTTCTCCAAATGCTCCCGGAGTCTGTGTGGTGATTCTGCATGCTCACCCTCCCGGTCCAGGCCTCTGAACCTGATTCTCGGCCATGTACCACCCCAACACTGAGGATGACAACAGTGAAAGGAAGTTATTCTCACATTTTTTTTTTTTTTTTTTAGTTTTTTTGAGACAGGGTTTTGCTTTGTAGTTCAGGCTGGTCCTGAACTCAGCCTTAAACTAACATTAATCCTCCTGCATCTGCCTTCTGAGTGCTGGGATTACAGGCATGAGCCACCCATGCCCAGAATTGTTGTATGTGGTTACCAGGGCTCAAACATGGGACCTTGTGCTTGCAGTGCAAGCACCAGAAGCACTGAGCTAAATTCCCAGCCCTTACTCTCACATCTTAAGACATCTTTTCTACATCTCTTCACTCTGAGTTTTCCAAAATTGCAGTTGAGTGGTTTCTGGATTACTGCATTTTTATTCTTCCAAAAACCAAACTATGGGAACAACATGTATCAGTGCTTCTCTCAGCCACAGCAACTGACTGTTTCAAAGCACGTGTGCTGAAAATGGCCTGGGATGACATTTCTGAAGATCTATGTTTAAGAAAGCTGCTTAAGTTTGAGCCTCCAGCCATTTACTTGGGTACTTGTTTAACCTACAAGAAGTTGATGAATCTAAGTATCTAAGGAAATCTGTCAGATGACTGGCATGTGGGCAGAAAAGCATAATTTTCCTGCCTTCTGGTAGCTGGCAGTTCATCTGTTACAGGATTATCTTCTGAAATATTCAGCCATGGAAGTTTGACCAATGTCATCTCTTAATCAACTTCTACTAATACAATTTGGGAGGCTCAGAAGAGATTAAGAATAAAAAATGAAGATTTCCATTCTATTTTTAGCCTTAAATTAGTGGCTCCTTCACAAAGGAGTATCAGCAAAAGCTTCAGTATTCTGTCCTAATGGCCATGACCTTGACATGTCAGGTTTTAATTATGAATTTCTTTTTCTTCCTTTTTCCCTTCCAACTTCACAATTTTTCTATTGATGTTCCTAATTTAAGAAGCACTGCTTAAGACATTTTGTCATTGAACCTGTTCTGTTATCTTGCTTCACATTTTTCTAAATTAATATGATTTATAATCTTAATAACTGATTATTTTGGAAGCAGCATTGTGAGTTTGCTGTTTCTGGGCATTACATGAGGAAAGGGAACAATTAGGTAAAAGAAGAAGACATTGATATTTATTGGATAACAGTTGGAGCAAGGTACTGTGTTAGACACCTGACATAAATTCTCCTTTATTGTAGGAAAGGTAGTTTGTCTTACAAAGACCCAGTGTGGGTGACCGAGGTCATGAGTCCTAGAATTCTCATCACTAAGTCTCTACTGCTCCATTGAATGCTGTGTCTTGTCCTAAATATCACTATCTAGTCATATCATCCCAGAGACGTCAATTACGTATTGGTTTACATCATTCCAGAAAATGATGTTTTGAAATAGATGAACTATTAATAGATGAACTATGAAATAGATGAATCCTGCTAGATGATACTTTCTTTGAAGATTTCCACTGGATAATTTCTTGAATACTGTGTTTTGACAAATGTCACAGACTGAGGTTTGTTCAAAGTGTCCAGATTAAATGGTCCAGGTTATGTGGTATATAATATGCATCCTATATGAAATAGACAGTTCACTGAAATTCTTAATATTATACAAGTTTTCCAAATCTATTCATTTCTATCACATAAATGTACTACATACTACATTTACTTTTATGCAAAACAGTATGCAAAAGTACCTATTCCATACTTAGTGAAAATAAAGATTCCTTTCCAAGATGGAAGAATTCCTGGTCTTTGCAGCCTCACATCTTCCTGACAGCTCTGTCTGGGTCACATATTTTTTAAAGGCCTTTTTTCTTTTCTTTTCTTTCTTTTTCTTTTTCTTTTCTTTTCTTTTCTTTTTTTTTTTTTTTACAATTTTGCCCTTAAAATGGGCCTTGCAGAATTCTATGTATTTTACAGTCACATCAAACATAGCAAACCACTAAGCCATTGTTAAACCACATTTTTAATACATGTAATTCCTTTGCATTGATCACACAGTTGCTTACTCAAAAAGCAACACATTCACATAGCACGTCCCAACGGTGTACTATGTGCTCCATAAAATGCACGGCCTCTATGATAGTGAATTTAAAAGAAACATAATGTGCCTTATAGGAGTTTATACTACAGAAAAAAAAAAAAACCCTAGAAGTAAATACCTAAGTGAAATAAACAAGTAAGATACAGAAAGGGGCCACCCTAGGAAATGGGGACATCCACAACAGGGCCATCAGGAGGGCAGAGGCCTAGAGAAGAGCCTCTTTGTACACAGGAACAGGAGAACTCCAGGAAGACAGCACAGCATAAAGTGTGCTGCACAGCCAGGTACAAGCGCACACTCTCAGACCAAGATCATTGTCTTCAAAAGTGAGCAGACTGAAAACAGCGTCTCCTCCCTCCCTCCCTCTCATCTTCAGGAATCACAAAAGACAAATTTTGACTTTCCATATTAACATTTCCTGTGAAACAACTATGAGTATGTTGGGATTTCTGTACTTAGAACTGCAAAATAAGTTTGAATTTAAAATGGCTTTATTCTATGGCATGACTATAATTTTTCAATTCCCTCTGAAAAAATTCATTTATTTATTTTCAGCAGGAGGGGAGACATAAAAAGTTGAAAGATTCCTCTTTTTTTTTTTTTGCTTTGCCACTTGTCCTATGGGCTTGCAGGGTCCTGACTTTCCCTGGAGATCTGACTCCCTTTTTTGTAGGAGGAACTGACTGTGAAATGCTTAAATCCGCTAAGCCATCTCCAGCTGGGAAGTTCTGTGAGGATCAAAACCAGCATGGTACTCTGAATGTTAAAAATCCAACCCCTGGCGCTAAGTGTTCAAATATGATTAGCAATGGATGCAGCATGGTTAATAAAGTCTTCTAAAAGTGTAAGGCATCAGCATTTGCCAAAAATGTAAAATTCACTTGTGCGTTCTCCTTCTAACGAAATGTGCACTGGTATTTAGTTTAATACAATCATACTGTGGAAGATACTTTGGAAGGAAGAAGAGGTTTCAATAATTGACTGTTGGAAAGTAATGTGATAGCAAGTATTTACAAAAAATTGAAGATGCAAGCTTCTCTGGGAAGCTAGACACATTTGCTGTTTTTTTAAAAAGAAACTTTTAATAATACAGTTATTTGATGAGAACTCCATATCATGGTTTCTCTCAGAGGGTAATTATAGTTTTGCTGGCTCTACACAGCCATACTTGTAAGCAATGTGAATGGTGTGTAATTACTGAATACATTTTTCCTAATACCGTCCCTAAAATTCTCTGTTCAACGCCTTTAAAATTCATTCCCAAATTATAGAAAGTTAAATAAAAGACAGACTTGATTAACTTTACAGTTTGAATGTATAGCTTTTGGAAGCAAAGTGACATTCAGCGACACAAGTGACTACTACTTTGTTCATTCTCCCCAACATTCTCCATGTGGCCTTAAGAAACATCCCTGAACCACTTACACGTGAAGGAGACAGGCTTGTCTAGTCCTTCTGCCTCTCCTCCTCCCAGCTGTTCTCCCTGCCTCTTCAGTTTGCATTGCAGTCCTCTTCCTTTGCTTTCTGCAGTATGAGCAGCGCCCAAAGATATCCCCAGTGGGCAGTGCCCAGTCTGCCCATCCTGTGGGCCACAGCTGTGCCAAGAAGGAATGTCCAGAAATGTGAAGAGTTGGCAGGTGCACAGGCCTTTCCTGAAACTCCCTATCAGTGTGCTAGGGACACAGTGGTAAAACACCAGTTGGTCATGCCAGATTGGGCAGCTTATAAAACATGTATTTATGTCTGAAAGTTCTGAAAGTTGAAGTGCACAGTCCGGGTGTCTGCAACACTCTTACCTCTAAGGCCTCTTTCTTTGGTTTAGAAAGAGCTGCCCTCTCCCTGTGCCCTGAATCATGGGGACAGAGTATTCATAAGTGGAGTGGTCCACTGCTAAGTTCATGGCTCTTTACTCTTAGGAAGGGAGGCCTGGTTCAAGGCAGGTCATTGGCCTGACCTGGAAGCTTATAATTCCCTCCCCGGCTCCTCTCTGCTTCCAAGCCGCCATGAAGGAGCAGCAGCTTTTCCTCCACCTCAAGGCCTTCTGCCATGTTGTTTCTGCCTTGGAGTGAGCTGACTGTGAACCAAAAATGTGAGCTGAAATATACCACTTCTCCCTTAAGTTCTGGGTGTTAGTATTGTGTTGCACTGATGAAGAGAGTAACAGACACTTGGCTCATGCGCACAATCTTTGTGTTCCTGAGTCTCTGCCATTTTTTCCCGTGTCCAAAGTTCCTTAGAAGGACAGCAGTCAGGCTGAATTAGCCACTGGTTTAAAGACCTTACCTTTAGTGCTGTTCTACTTTGCTGTATCAAAATTAACCAATTCAATATATGAATTTGAGGAGAATATAATATAGCTCAAAACAGATCATTCTTTCCTAATGACATAGACCCCTAGTGTTTCATGTCCACATTGTGATTTTTCCTCGTAACATTTACTGATGCAATCTGTATGTATCCACATTTTTCTTTGGTGCTTCTCTCCACAGGAGTGTAAGGTGCAGAAACATCCTCATTCAGAGTTTTGTACTAGGTCTTTCTGAGGTGTGCACAATAACAATGACAAACAAAACCATCTGATCCAGGTATAAAAGGATAATCAGTAATATCAATTCTTCTAGTAAGAAAAGTGACAAAAGGACTAACCTGTAGTTTTTACTGTGTACCAGGCACTGGACAAAGCACTTTATAATCAATATTATCATTTTATCATTAGAATAAACTTTTTAATAAATACTCAAATAATGTTCAATAGCCAGATGAGAAAGCCCGGTCTTAGAGAAGTTAACTGATTTTAATAAGTTCATTAAATTATAAAGTTTCTCTATTAGATTTTGAATTCATGTATGTTTGACTTCAGAACCAAAAAATGTCATTTTTCACATACTGCCTCTGTGAAAATGCACATATCTAAGCTTTAGAGAGAGAAAGCATATGTAAGAAAGGAATAATAAAAATTTATGAGAATAGTAAGAAACGTTTTAACACTCAGAAATCAAAATGCCTATGAAATACTTGAGTTTTACAGGAAAATATAACTGACTCTTGGACATATGATGCAATTTAAAAATGCAATAATGAAATTTAAAAATGCAAAAAATGAATAACTGCTGTTTTACAAAACAAAAACCCTCATCTTTCAATGAAAGAACCAGGAAGACGTTTACAGGTAAATTAATCAAGTTTTAAGTGGAAATTGTGTACAATCTACACTAATTTGGAACCAATCAAAAAGTCAGAGATAACAAGGGGCACAAACAGAGCTTCCCTTCTAGAGGGGAAAGGTCAACACTGTATATCTATTATTATACAGAATAGATGACCACAGGCAAGGTTCTTTGAAGCTGATGAGGCAGGCAGGGGTTCGAATTGGATCTCCTGCTGCAATAACCACATCTGAGCAGGCGATGTTACCTGACTCATGATGTAAGAGACAGGAAGCAGCCAGACATGACAAGCATGCTGCAGCACTGAGAGTAGGAGAGCACACCCTGAGGCAGAAATATGTGCAACACACTAAAGAAGTGGTTTAATAGGCTGCTCTGAAATGCAATAATGGCACTGTCAGGATCTCTGAGCGTAGGAAGAGAGATGTGGCTTATTAAAAATGAAAATATGCTTCTTAATTAAATAAAATCATTTTATAGCATACAATCCATCTTTATGATCCCTGTTAACATTTATCTGAGTAGGAACAGAAGGTTTTCTAATCAACTACACTGGCCAGAATGCTGAGTCCTTCTGAACTACATTATGGCTCCATTTCCACTTGAATTATAAACTAGCTACATCGTGGAGGGACACACAGCAGCTGCTCTCAGTTCTGCCCTCTGACTCTGTTCAAATTTCATTTCATAGATTTTTTAAATAATCATTTTGGAAAACATGTATTATCGAGAGATATGAAAGTATCTAACTTGTATTATCGAGAGATATGAAAGTACACTAACATGTAGTTATTCTGGAATAATTTACAATTCTTAAAAGCTCATGAGTTTATTAATGTACTGGGATCAAATGGGACAGATGTCAAACACGATCACCTCTAAATGTTGACATGTTTCCATCTGGCTTTTGAGTAGTGGCGTGTTGATGACTAATGATCTGTATGGGTCAGAAGTGTATCTACTGTTGTTATCACCAGGGCTGGGTCTGAGGCATGGGAAATCAGTACTTCAACAGAAAATCAATGGATTTATTTTTCTAGGATTTGATTTGTGTGAGTAGTCACAAAAAGAGACCTTCCTCCCAAAAGGTCTTATTTCCATACTAGTGGTATTTACAATTCAAAATACAAGATTAAAGAGAATTATATGAAACTTAAAATTTATAAACTTTACAAAAATGCACTAGAAAGCATATTAAAAAAACTATTTTATAGACCAAATCAAAAAGTTAATGCATAGTCATTTTCAGTGGATGAAAGGATGTGAGGATGTGAGAGGATGCGGACAAGATACAAGTGCTCAGGTTCTCTCTCTCTCTCTCTCTCTCTCTCTTTTATTTTATTTTTATTTTTTTGAGACAGGGTCTCGCTTTGTAGTTCAGGCTGGTCCAGAATTCAGCCTCGAACTCAGCAATCCTCCTGCCTCTGCCTCCTGAGTGCTGGGATTGCAGGCGTGAGCCACCACACCTGGCACTGTGGTATGTGGTTACCGGGGATTGAACCCGGGTCCTTGCACTTGCAAGGCAGGTGCCAGAATCTCTGAGCTAAATCCCAGCCTCTCAGGTTCCCTTCTTATCTGTAGGAAACATTACTGAACTCCATGCACTGACTCATTTATATTCCAATGATGTGTCAATAGGATGCATTATGTTGTATTATTAAAAGGGAAATTTCTTCTTCCAATAAAAGTGACAGGAAGGGGAAAGAGAAGAAAATTATCAGGGAAAAATAAAAGATGATGAGAGTAGCAAGTATAAAATAAAGGATAAGTAAATAACTTATTTAATGACAGAAACTGCTTCCTCCAAAGGGCTTATCAAAATTTGTGATTATTTTATTCTCATTTAGGTCTTCCTTCCACAACACAGCCCCAGTGGAATATTTGTACCAAGGTGATTATTACCCACCAATATGTTTTTGGTGGCTTCCATAGTGTTATATTTCACTTAAATGAATAAATTACAGATACAAGAGGCAAATGCTAATGAAAGTAAGCATGGCTATATTATAGAAAAAGCAGAAGGTAAGGTGAAAACCACTATTTAAAAGGTTATTTCAATTGAGAAAAATTATAATCTTCCACAACCAACAACAGCTGTATGCAATGAATGAATAAGTGAAAAAATTTCAAAACAACTAGTAGTAGATATAGCAATAATTATTTTAAAATAATTTAATGCAACTAAGAAAGTAATTGATGAAGACAGAAATAAAACAAAAAATAATATATAAAATTCTTATGAAAACACCGAAGTCCAGAAAAACTAAAGCAATCTTGAGCAAAAAGAACAAGGCTGGTGGCATCACATTGCACAGTTTAGAAGCATAAAGGATAAATTTAATGGCAAATATTTAATACATTCTCAATAAAAAGCCAAATTGCAAATGCTTTAAGAGCACCCACTCTTGTGTTTATAGGAGAAACATAAAAATAAATAAAAAAGCAGAATTTCCTTATTAAAAGAAACACAGTCCCACTGACTCACTATTAAAATAGTCTGTGGTTCAGGGCTGGGGAGTTACCTCAGTGGTTCTGGCTCCTGTCTTGCAAGCGCAAGGACCCGGGTTCCATCCCCAGTAAACGCATACCATACTGGGTGTGGAGACTCATGCTCAGCAGCAATCAGTACCACATACCACAGTGCCAGGCATGGTGGCTCACGCCTGTAATCCCAGCATTTGGGAGGCAGAGGCAGGAGGATTGCTGTGATGTGAGTTGGAGGCTGAGCTCAGGGCCAGCCTGAACCACAAAGCGAGACCCTGTCTCAAAAAACCTAAAAAAAAAAAAAAAAAAAAGTCTGCACTGACTCACTATTAAAATAGTCTGCAGTTCACCTGCAGTCTAGTAAGAACTAATACTCACAGGCACCCTCCCAGCTAAGATTCCTAACTATGTAGATATACTCGATTATGTTGAGCATACTTAGTTAAACAAAAAATGGAATTAATCAGAATAACTTACATCAGAATAACTTACTGATGAGATACTCAAGTCATCAAGAATAGGTCCTCTTCTCCCATTTGACCCAGCCATTGCCCTGCTAGGTATATACACACAAGAATTAAAAGACTCATATCACAGTGACATATGTGCACCCATGTTTATAGCAGCTCAATTTGTGATTGCTACATCTTGGAAACAACCCAAGTGTCCATCAACTGGAGACTGGATAAAAAAAGCTGTGATTCTTCTACAGAATGGAGTATTACTCTGCCATAAAAAATGATAACTTTGAATCATTTCTACTTACATGGACATACCTTGAGGATATCCTCATAAGTGAAATAAATAGGGCACAGATAGGTACATATCACATCTTTTCTCTGGTGTGAGAAAATAAAGATGTAAATGAGTCCTAGAATTGTATGTTATATATTGTGAAATAGAAAATGCTCAATGTAAAATAGGGTGGAGGGGAAAAATGATGAGATTGTAACAAAAAAGTAAAGAAACAAAATTTATGTATATGGGGGTAGGGTGGGTAGGGCTATGGGAAAAAATGAGAATTAAGTTGTGTCTTATACTGGTACAAATCCCCATTATGGAGTGTAATGATGATGCATATATATAATGTACCAATAAAGCTAAAAAAATTAAGAAAAAAAAAAGAATAGGTCCTCTTCACTTTATAAGCACTTTTAACATTTAGATTGTACTTCCTTAGCCTCTCACTATTTCATTTTCTATTTTCTAACTCAATCCAGCGTGCATTCTGATACATGTGTTGTAACACGCATGCAAGGCCTCAGGCCACGCTGCTTTGGATTTAACTTCTCTCGCAGAGACAGAACCTGAGCATTTTCATGGAAACAAGATTTCGCCACACCTGGATCTTTCCTGGACTCTCAAAGCACTGGGTTGTATGTTGTGTCACATGCTTTTCATAGCCCTTGAAATTATGTAAGGTAGATACTGTCACCTTTGACAGAACAGGAGAACAGTATAAGAGAATCAAAAATCTTCTGCAAAAGTCACAATCCCTTAAGGTACAGAGACAGAACAGAACTTTGGCTTTTACTATTGTTACAAATTAGCTTCTATGGATAAGTTACTGTGTCTGTGGGGTTTTGCCTTTCATTAGGTAAAATTCAGGGATCAATCTAAAATTTCTTTACTTCTCTTTATGCTTTCTGATTCTGTGAGTCTAAGCGGCAGTGCCCTAGGTCTTAAAACTGATGTTTTGCTGGCACTGACATGTGCCATTGGCATTAGGGATCACTTTTCCTACATACAGTGCTACAGCCTGGATGCCTGTGCTACCCAACAATTAGTGAGTTAAAACCTAAACGTGAATAGGACGGCACCAGGTGGGGAGGGCTTTAATTCATTCATGAAGAAGCATCCTGAAGAATGGAATTAGTGTCCTCGTAAAACATGCTGGGCCTGATTTTCCTCTACCAGGTATGTTCACACACCACAAGATGGTGTCACTTATGAACCAAGACAAAACTGTCAGCACCTTGATCATGGGTTTCTCTGTCTCCAGAAGCATAAGCAGTACATATACGGTGTTCATTATTCATCATTCATTAATTCCAATACTAGACACTGAGCACAGAGGCCTTCCACCACTGGTCTATATCCCCAATCTCTTTCATTTGTTGAGATGAGATCTTGCTACACTGTCTGGGCAGGATGTGAAGTTGCCGTTCAGCCACTCTTAGTCCTGAGTTTACAGTGTTTGCTCTTTAACAGCCACCCACACTCTGGCATTTTATTACAGCAACTCAGACATACAAGAAATTCTCAAAGCATGGTTCACAATCCGGTGAGTATCTTCCATGGCATCCATGGGGTCAAAGTGGTCAAAGTAAACCTTAAAATGATTTATCTTTCACTGGATTAACATTGTTACTAATTATTGTTACGCAGTGGTGGGTAAAACTATGGGCACTTTCACACCAAGTCAAAGCAAGAGCACCAACATGCATAAACAGCAAGTGGAAAGCAGTGCACACAAAAGCCAAAAAAAAAAAAAAATCATTAAAATGGTAGCTTAAAGAATGCACTTTTCAGTCTAGTAACAATTATTAATTTGATTAAATATAATCCTTAAGTGTGTATTATTTTAATAATCTGTGTAACACAATAGGAAGCACATATAAACCAATATCTAATTGCTTATGTGTGATGCTTTTCACCAGAAAAGAAACTTGGGTGACCGTGCTGCAAAGGGAACTAACTTCACATGAAGCATAACTTTCTTGAAAGGATAACACAAGGCTACAAATGAAATCAGACTGTCCCTTTTAATGAAAACTAATTATCTCATGCTTTTACTAATGACAAAGTCAAACTTCAAAGCAACACTTAGAAGTTTGAAGAATCTATAACCATCACAAGGCACTTGGTTGTTTCATGATAGGCAAAGGTTCTTCTAACGAGGTCAACAGCAATATTAACAAATGTAACTTTTTATATTGGGTAGTGAAATATGTCAAGTCTTTGGAAACCTGGGAGATACAGTGCCAATTCATATCCATTCAAAATTTAAGTGAATTCTTGGATGTTATAACATCAAAATAAGACAAGTTTATTTCTAAGGCTGTAGGCAGATAGCACTAAGAACATAGCTGGTGTTTCTCATCATTTTCGTTTATGTTCTGCCTCATATATATAATTCTTCCCCATTTTCTATCTTCATATTCTACTCATTCTTTAAGGTCTTTTATAGCTTATATTCAAGGAGGAGGAGCTAACAACTACATATTCATATAAAACAAACATAAGTCAAATATTTCAAATCTCACATCACTGAAAACCAAAACATATTTATTGTCCAACCCCCGTCTCCATTTGAAATTCCCCACAACAGCCTAATCTCTTATATGGAAGTTTATTCACTGCTAGGGACAATAGTCAAGTCCATTGAAAACTTGTCTGATTGGTGTCTTAAGTCTGTCCAGGCTTCTGCAGTGAATACCACTAACTAAGTAAGTTACAAACAACAGAACTGGACTACTCACAGTTTTGGAGGCGAGGAAGTCCAAGATCAAGACATCAGATCTACTGTGTAGTGAGGGACCAGTACTTACAGGGATACCTGAGAGTTGAACCTTTACGTGGTAGAGAGGGTGAACAAGCTCACCTATAACTTTGAATAAAGACATTAATCCCATTCTTGAGGGTCCCATCCTCATGACTCAGCCACGTCTCCAAAGGCCTTACTTTTTCATATCACATATAGTACAGAATTAGGTTTGGGGGACACAAACATTCAGACCACTGAAATAAATTCTAGCATACTGAAGAATTTATTTCTCTTGTCTCTGTAGATCAACCATGCTATATTTAGAAATTACTTTGTTGTCATTCTGTAAAAGTTTTTTATTTACTTGTATTTTGCATGATTGAAAATGAATAAATCAAACAAAGTTATCAAGGCAGCACACTGTACAGATAAAGGTATAAGTTTTTTGATTTATGAGTAATATTCACTGTTCTGTTACAAATAAATACAAAAAGATAAACCAAGTTGGATAACACATGAATCTTCAAAATAGCTAGTAATAACAACTATAAATGCAAAGAACGAAGAATATTTTGATTTCTTGACCTGAGTCAGTGGATTTTTTTCCTGCTTTGTGAATCCTAAATATTTAATATAGACTATCACATACAGGAAACATTCAAAGATATTTGTTGGTTTGAGTTAAAACCTAAGATACATATATCATAAGATAATCTGAACTTGTCTCTAATTTGAACCTATTTGTACTAGTTTATTATGAAAAGATGGAAAAGCATTTTGCTAGCCTGAAAGCTTTTTTCTTTTTTTTTACTGTATGAATATTTTAAACAAGAAAGCTGTCCTTAGGATGACATAGTTTTTTCAAAGGTTTTTGCTTTTATTTGACTGTTCCCTTATTTTTAACACTTGTCATGCCCCACAAATCCATAAGGTTTCTGATGTAGGTAGGTGACACTTAGCTTGCTAAGAAAAAGGTATTTCAATCCACAGAACAAGGCTGTTATGTTCAATAGGCATATTTATTTCTAAAAAAGACAAAGAGATAAAAGAGTATAACAGTCATGTGAAGGACAAAGGTTAGTCAAAATTGAAATGAGGCTTTATTAATATTTGAGTCACTTATCTAGCCTACTTAGGTATAGAACTTTGGTAGCCAATTCATTTTCGGAGTGATTTCCTAGGCCCATTTACAGATAACAAAGTAAGCTGATTTGAATTAGAATATATTTATAAGCACTGAAGGACTAATCAGATACTAGATAGTGCTAATAAAGGCTCTCTTTTTTATCTACTGTCATTGTTTTTCCTTTTCAAATCTTTGTTTTCCATTTCCATAGGTGTTTCATGTTAGTCCCTTGGAGACTAATTGAAATCAAAAGTATAATGTAATTATACGATCTATGCTTAACTATTATGAACGTGCTTGATCATTTTGTACATACCTACGATGAAAATGAACATAAAATTGTTATTACTTTTTACCAAATTCTGCCACTGCTTTAATGCTGTAAAATTAGATGTGTTCATCAATCAATAAGAGTTTGAAATCAATCTGCCAGTTAATAGGAAGCTGTTTTATGGAAACACTCAAATGTTACTTTAATATTGTACAAAATAAGAATTCCTTTGGAAAGTGTTATGTTCTCAGAATAAATATGCACTAACTGAACCAATGTGGTTTTTTTGAGCTGTTGGGGAAGATCATACGAAATTACTGCTTTGGCATTCCAAGTACCAACAAATTGCTATCTACTCTACGGTGTACCCTGCAGTCCTATCATCACCAAGGCTGTGAAAAGTAGGAGGACTTTCTTTATAAATTTCTTGAAAATTTTCATTTTTCCTTATTTGCATTCTTTAAACACATCCAAGCACATTCAAAAAAATACCTCAAATGAAACTAATGCCACTATATAAAACCATAAGGCACAACTTAAAGTTAGCCTTGTAAACTCTGAGAAAGTTGGTAGAAAATGTATGGCTCATGATTGTGCCCTGAGGGAAATGAATGCAGTTAGGACCCAGCCCAGGCTCCCGCCACACACAGGTGCCATGCTGTGTCTTCAGCTGGGTCAGCTCATGTCCTGAGAGTGGCACCCTCATTCCTGCTGGGTTTAAGTACGTTATCTGAAAACTTCCTTTTCACCCATTTCTTTTTACACTTATTTTCTATCTTAATATACAAATTCTCTCTTTCTATATAAATCTGAATATTTTAAATAATACCTGGATCTTTTCATTAGTAATTATTTTAGGAGAGAGAGAGAGAGAGAGAGAATGTATATGTGTGTGCGGTCATTCAAAAGAAATATTGGTGAGTACTCTGATTGCCATACACCCGCAAACATTTCTTCTGTCGGTTAAACTGGAAAGAGTTCCACATTCCTTATCCTTGGACATACAGCAACACAAGGTGAAAGCTCCATAAATATCACTAGATTGCTAATAATGTTCAATGACTGAGTTACAAAGGGAGCTACATGTCATACTCAGAGCAACAGCCAATAACCCTGAACAGAAGTATTACAGAGTCTTAATCACATTGCAAATCCCAAGAAGAGACGAGGTGGCCTTTCCCCTCCCTGGCTGTGCTCTCCTGGCTTTGCGCTGACTGTGGCAGCCCCAGTTTCCCTGAGCGGGGAGCTCTGGAAAGGCTGCCCATCTGGTCAGGAAGGGTAGCACTGTGCAGCAGAACTCTGGCTGTGGTGAGTCACAGCCACCAAATCTGCCTTCTGGAGTCCCGCAGGTTGAGCCTGTGGTCCCCAGCAGGGATCACTGACACATTTCTGCATTATTCCTTTGTCTTTCAAAGAATTTTCATTCACTTGTTGAGACACATATAATGTGCTCGTCTCCTGTTGGCTCTGATCTGACTGTCGGCGCCTCTTCTGCTTCTGTCCTAGCCAGCAGCTCCCATGGCAGGTGACCAGAGGACCTCCAGAAGCCATTTCTTGGCCTGGCCATTTGAGACTGGACTTCATTTGACAACTAGAAGTGCTTTAAAACATTACACTTTGAATGTAGCTTTTCTTCTTCCTATTTCTCATATTCATTGAACTGTCACTTAACACTCCAGCACCACCCAGAACTCCTCTCTAGCACAATATTCATTAGCTGTTTTCTATCCCTTCAATACATACTTTGTTAATATCTCCACCACGTGTATTTTCTATATTCTTAGAAAAATACATAGAACTTCAAATTTGTATTTTGCCTTAAATTACTCTTTTTAGTAAAGGATTCTTGCATAAGGAAACGTAAAATGATGGAGTGACATAAAGACATCAGGTTCCAATGTTTTCTTCTTCTTTTCTTTTATAAATTCTGAGTCAATCACAGCTTAGTAAATTAATTGCATTACAGCATTGGTAAGAATTGCTGAGGTGGACTGCTATTGTTTTATTTAAGATATTCATGAGCTATATACATATTTGCTCCTGTTCATAGATGAGACAGAAAGAAAATAATGGTTAAGACATTTTTGAGAACATTTCCATTCACTCACTAAAATAGGGTAAGTTTCAAAGAAATGTATACAATATGAACTATATTTAATTGAATCTAATAAAATGTTTTAATGTGTCTAAAACAAAGATGGGAGTAGACAGGAAATGGTTGCTCTGTCTACGCTGATTACAGGAATCTTTAGAGAAGACATTAGGTCTTAATTGAATCAGAAAATTATTTAGAATTAATAGAATTTTATTTGCCTCTGAGAGCAAAAGAAAAACAATCTGGCAAAGGTGTACTACTCAGATACCTCTGGAATCTTTTCATGACACTAAAATGGTTCTGATGACTGATACACCTCCTCATGACAGCCACTAAAACTGCAATGTGTATCTTCATGCTTATGGGAAGGAAGAATCAATCAATGTTAACTGGGATTTTATTGTTAGGATAGCCAAATCCACAGAGAATAATTGACTTTATTTTCTACACTTGCTCAAAACTGCTCTTGAATTAACCTCAGACAGATGTGTTCAGACAGTGGTGGTGTACTTGGTTTCTTCACAGCTGTTTTCAGGATATAATGACTTTATGCATCATTTCAGAACTTTTTGAACTACTGGATCTTTCATTTAAATATATTTCCATTCAATCAAAATAAATAAGTTTGTTAATTTTCTCTCACTTCCTTTAACTCACAGAAAAATGCAGGACACTTTGGATGATAAGAGTTCCTGTGGAAAATGATGTCTACACTCCACAGCTGTCCAGTTATTCACTAAAAACATGTACAATGGTGGATCTAGAAACACAAACTATGGAGAATTTATGAAATAAATTCTCCTGGACTTGGCAAATGATGTGGTGGACACTGAGATCACTGGTGCTATATGAGTGTGAGATGGAGCAAAGATCCTAGAATCGTTCATACTTAGAAGACAAGTTTTGCTTTATTTTAGGGACTCATCAAAGCATGATGGACAACAGTACAGGATCCCATGTAGGGTCAACTGAAAAGCGCTGAGCCTGAGAATCCCAAAAGAAAAGAAAAGGAGATGGGATGTTTACTGACATGCAATGATACATATCCATTTTGACACATCCATAAAAGATGCAAAGACAAACTTTGAATTATCAAAAGCCTATGGAAAGTGAAACAAAATGTGATGAAATGAGGAAGGAAGTATAAGTAACATAAATTGCAACATAGAAATTGAAATGCACATAAAAGATACACATCTCAGGAATCAACATGAAAGAGAATTGGGTAAATGATGGAGGCATACCTTGAGAAATTCACATGACAGGTAACAGGGAAGGACATAAAATGAAAGTGATAAGAAGATAAATATAAATAATGGGGGCTATAAATCATAAAGACTTTTCATTTCCACAGCATAATTTTAAAAAATGTGTTAGAAAATTGAAAAAGAAACAAGAATGCTCTTTTAAGGGCACACTGCATTGGACAAAAATTCTCCGTGCAGTGGTACTTCTGAATTTAAAGTAATCATTTTCAAGGCCAATACAAATAAAAGCAAGCTTGGTTCTTAAAAATTTTTGTAATGATGGGCATGAATATATCTTAAAAGTTAAAATATTAAATTAGTGTGAAACACAATATAAAGAACTGATAGGAAAATCAATAACAAAGACTGTATGAAAACTAAGTATTTATGAAAGGAAGCATAATAAACAGAAGGAAAGAAATCAGCACAATCTAAATTACTGGAAATTTAATTTTTTTCCACTTAGAATGGAAAACATTCCAAATAGAAATGTGCGAGTATACTTTCCAAATATACTAATAACTAAATGTAGAAAATTAAGATATAAAATGACATGGATTTCCAGTAATTTGAAGAATCAGGCTAATGAATTACTCCACTTCCCAAACAGAGAATATATAAATTATTAAGTAAATAGAAACTCCCAAACACTCCCAGGCTTCAAATTAAAAACAGGACACTCTTATCTGAAAAATACGCACATTTTTATAAGTCACAAATAATAAGACAAACTAATACAACACAAAAATATATGATCTTCTGATGTGTCTTATCTATGATCATAATCTACTCATACAATTCATGAAGAAATTGTGACCTTTTTTTTTGAGACAGGGTCTAGCATTTATAGTTCAAGCTGGCCCTGAGCTCTGCTTTGAACTCACAGCAATCCTCCTGCCTCTGCCTCCCGAAGGCTGAAGGTACTTCATGAGGGAAGGTTGTCAATCCCTTCTATCTGGAACTCGGGCACACACAAAGGTGAAGCCATCACAAGCCACCATCAGCAGTAAGCTAAGGGGCTGGAATATCAAAAAGTCTAGAACACATCATCCTCACGTTGGTTTCCAGTAGACAGACAAAAACATCAAACAACATCTCTGAAAACTTGACCTCATCCTCTCCTAACACAGGGTTGGGTGTAGTACACATTAGTTTAAAATTCACAGAGATCAGCTTACTCCTTGAAGGGTAATTAGTCAAAGTTTCTAAAGCTGTCTGTACTTGATACGTTGTCTAACAGACACACGAAAGCATATGGAGGTTATAAATACTATTTTCATTTCCTAACATTAATATTATTATTGTTCTGACTTTTTCCCTCAACATGTGACAAGGCCTAGGAAATTTATTCAAATATAGTCAATGTTATAATGAGAAATACACTCTGGTACAAGCAACAGGTATTTTACATTTCAGAATAAAAACACCCAAAAGTTACTGAGTTCTGTATTTTTATCTGTTGTCTCCTATTAAACTCATCTTTCTTCAACATTAAGATTTCAATCTGTAATGCAAACTTTGAAATTGATATGCAAGAGTTCTAAGATCTGGAAATTTTTAATCAACTTTCTGAGAAAATATTGCTCTAGATCTTTGAAATGTTTGAAATTAACTCTAAAGAATTCATGTATTCCTGGAAAACCTCTGTCATGTTTCCAAGGCTTTGAAATGACTTTTATTGTAACCTTCAATGTAGACAAAGAACCTTTGTTTACAGGTATAGATATAACTAGAAACACCAAATCTAAGCTTTAGAATATGTTCTGTAATTATAATTCTTTTAAACAGTTCGTAAAACTATACAGAGTCCTTGTGTCAAGAGAAAGACAAACAAAACCAGGTTGATGAACCATGCCAGGAAGCACCACAAATGTCACTCTGCTTTATATTAGTGTCTGCTCTGTACAGCCAGTGAAGCTCTCAAAACAAAAATGGTAACATAGCCAGAAAATGGTCGCGATGTAATCCATCTGAAGAGTTCCCTCATAGACCTCATAGAGGACTGGCTGTCAATATAAAATCCGACTGATTAATCTCCCTTAAGATTAAAATTACCTACATTTGGCCCGGGGAGTTAGCTCAGTGGTTCCAGTGTCTGTCTTGCAAGCCCAAGAACCTGGGTTCGATCCCCAGTAACCATATACCATACTGGGCGTGGAGACTCACACCCAGACTCAAGCCCAGCAGCAACCAGTACCACATACCACACACCACAGTGCCAGGCGTGGTGGCTCACACCTGTAATCTCAGCACTTGGGAAGCAGAGGCAGGAGGATTGCTGTGATGTTAGTTTGAGGCTGAGCTCAGGGCCAGCCTGAACCACAAAGTGAGAAACTCTCAAAAAAACCTAAAAAAATTAAATTAAATTAAATTTTAAAAAATTACCTACACTTAAACTATAAAGCAACATCTAGATTTATATAAAATTAGTTTATAAAACTAGGCTCCACGGAATGTGTTTCTCAAAGCCATGGAGCTAGTTAGATACAGGAGCAGAAGTGGAATTCATGGATTCTAGTTGGCACTGTTGTTTTCCCATGTGTTCTACCAATGCACTTATGTCTCTGTCTTCATCTATGATCATAATCTACTCATACAATTCATGAAAAAATTGTAACCTTTTTTGAGACAGGGTCTAGCATTTATAGTTCAGGCTGGCCCTGAGCTCTGTTTTGAACTCATAGCAATCGTCCTGCCTGTGCCTCCCAAGTGCTAGGATTACAGGCATGAGCCACCATGTCCAGCACTGTGGTCTGTGGTACTGCTTGCTGTTGGGCATGAGTCTCCATGCCCTGCATTGTTGTATGTAGTTACTGGAGCTCCAACCTGGGTGCTTGCATTTGCAAGGAAGGCACCAGAACCACTGAGCTAAATTCCCAGCCTGAAACCGTGACTATTGCACAATGTTGGTAGATTATTTTAGGAAAGATCAAATAATTATTTTTATGTTTTAAATTGTAATGAAGTAGCTTTTTGACAAGTGCTTTTTAGAAATTTTAATAGCGGAGGCCATAAAAATATACCACAATATGTGGTCATTAGTGATAACCATCCTGGTCTTTTATATGGGATACACTGATTATATCCTCTAATATGAATTAGTTATTGGTCCCAATGATTTTTTGAACCAATTTTTCCTTAATATCTTTAAACAAATATGTTAACCAACATTTTGACAGCTTTATCTTTATTTTTATTTCTCGATAGGTTTATGGCTTTAGTTGAAATAGAACAGGGCAAAATTAGAAAACATTTAATGAAAATATATTACTAGAGATCTTAACAAAATGGGATCTTGTATTGACAACTAAGTAAATTTTACTTTTAGAGAAAAAACTGTTAAATCCTGTTATTTATCATGTTATTAGCAAAACTATCTTAAAAGAAAGCTATATTGTGAAATAGAAAATATTTAAAAGGAAATAGGGTGTAGGGGCAAATAACAAGGGGAAAAAGAATGTGATGGAAATTTAAAGAAAGGAAACAAAGCTTATGCATGTATATAGGGGATGGTGGCTTGTAGGGTGGGTAAGGGAATGGTAAAAAATGAGAAACAAGTCCTGTCATATACTGGTACAAATTCTTAATGTTGAATGCGATGAGGATATGTATATATAATGTACCAACAAAGGTTTGAATTATTTTAAAAAAGCTATACTTCACCTATTTGCCTCTCAGTCATAAAGGTAAAACAGTGGCCAAAAGTTAAACAACTTTAAAAGACTAATCCATTTTTAAAAATTAATATTCCAGTACACCTCAAACTTATGGTAGTACATTCTGTTAAATTTAGCCTTGGAAACAGGAAAATAAAAAGTCTAATAATCTCAAAGATAACCAATTATTTTGATTCAGTTATGTATTGCTTTTAGTTTTTTTTTGTTTTTTTTTTTGTTATTTTGAGAT
>PVIR01021362.1:0-29498 GCA_004026965.1 Petromus typicus
ACAATTTTAGAAGCAATATTGCTTTTTTTTTTCTTAATTAAAACTTGTCTTTTATATTGTTCCAGTTTTCCACCGATTTTTCAGTGGGCCCAAACTCTGTCAGCATAGCATATCTGGAGTGGAGTTCCCTAGGTTTTATATCTAAAAGCCTTAGGGGATGATGATGGTGATATTCTACCACAATATTCTACTGTGCTGTCTGCCTATTGATCATCTATAAAATACACACAAATATAAGCGAAAACACGATTTCACAAATCATTAAGAAGCTTCCACTTTCAAAGAGATTATAAAGATTTTGTAAAAGGAGGTGATTCAGGGCAAGAAACAGACTCAATAATCCAGTGTGAATGGGAAATGTTTTCTCTGGTCCTTGTTCTAACTGCTGCTTTTGCACATGGCAAGTATTGTACACAAGGAGGTAAAAACTAATCAGCAAATCTGTTTTCTTAAGGCCTCTTAGGAGAATTCTGAATTCCCTACCACCACTTTTTTAAAATTAAAAAGCTAAATATAGTATTGCATTAAAGATGCATTTCTATTCTTAATCACCTGTAAGCAAAATTCTGAAGAAAAATAACTGACAGATTAGAAGGAAAAAACCTTGGGAATTAGAGTGTGTTTCCTTAGTTTGTAATTGAATACAAGCATTTATTTTTAGTTATAATTTACAAAATGCTGATTTCTGTGCTTTTGCTAAGTGGGCACATATGTTCTTGAAATATATTTTTTTTATTTTATATCTTCTCAGTACTAAAAACAATTTTAAGGACCTACTGAATTTCAATGCCAGCAAAAAGCACAAGTGTTTGCTGTGGGTGGAAGCGGGGTTTTTTTGTATTGTTTTGGGGGCTTTTTATTGGTTTTCTTTTTAAAGATAATTGTTTTTGGGGACTTTATTAAGAAACTGAAGCTTTTAAACTTGATCTCTTTACTTCACCCTCATTCTTTTCCAAGCAATTTTAGTTCTGCTGCCAGGCATCTTTCTGAAACACTAATATGATCATGCAACTCATTATCTTAATTAAAATATTTCAACAGCTTCCTATTGAATTTAACATAAAACAAGCATTCCTTAGCATTGCTAACAAACTCTTCATAATTTGATTCCAGCCTCCCTCATTAGTTGTAGAGTTAAAAGATCTATGCCAATTCTAAAAATAAAATCCTTAGGGTTTTAAAAATATATCATGTGGTCTCCAGTGCTTCATTGCCTTTTACAAAACATTTTCATTGTTATTTTTCTCCATTAAATTATATTTGCCTTTCAATACAGAGCTCATTGTTCTACATCTTTCAGTATTTTTTTCTGTGTTTACAGTCTCTACTGAGTTCTCCTTATCTAGACATCTGTTGCACCCCTTATGTAGATGTACCATAAATCTAGCCATCCTGTTCATCTTTATCCCCAGCATGTCTCAGAAACTAGAAGAGATACAATATCATTTGTATTTATGTTATTACATTTCCAACATATAATATCTCAGAAAATAGATTTTAAAAATACATTTACTGGTCATGTTATGAGTATTGAGAAATAAATTTTAGTAGTTCAATTATAAAGGACTTGCTAAGCCATAGAGTGACCTGGTCACAAGGATTAATGAATAGACAAGTCTTGTAGTGTTTTAACTATGATAGTGGCATAAAGTAAACAGTAGTCAAGGATAGTTGAGAAATGCACTTAAACTGTCATAATAGTTCAGGTAAAATGCAAAGAAGATCTACCTTTGTGTGGTGATGATAAGGGTGGAGCAGAGAGAAATAATTAACACAATGCCTTGTGACTTCAACATTCATGTCCTGAAAGATAAAGAACACATGGCTTTGCCACTGGAAACAGAATCGTGAAAAGGAAAGCCACTTGTCAAGTGAGGAATGCTGGAATATTTGTAAAATTTGTGTTTAGAAAGAGGTCAGTGAAAAATAAAGAAAAACTCCCAGCAATTTAAAAAAGCATTCTTCATCTCATCCAAATGAGGCTGTGGGGCTCAAATCTTGAATATGAACGTCATTTGCATAAACATGAGATGAATGCTGAACACCGATTTTGTCAGATGGAAAGTAAAAACAGACATTGAAGGATGAAAGACTGAAGACAAACAAGAGAGATACTGATCAAAAGAGGCATGACTTTCAAAGAGCAATGGTCAATATTATCAATGCAGGGAAAATCCAGGTTTTATATTATTTTGTGCAATTGATTCTGATCATAAATGTTAAATGTTCTGATATTTTGGACACAGGTCATCTCAGTCACTTCCCTGTCACTGAAACAAAGCACCTGACATCCCTGAGGTTCGGAGATTTCTTCTGGCTTACAATTCTAAAAATTGCAGTCCATGGTCTGCAGCCTCAAATTCAGAAACGAGGTAGTGGACATAGGAAAGCTACTCATGTTACAATGGGCAGCAAACTGAGAGAAGGAAGGTACCAGAAGGATAATAAACCCTGGCAGGTGACACTTCCAGAGATCTGCCTTCAAAGAGGCACACCCCCATACAGGCACATTTAGCTCTGAATTCACCCATGGGTTAATCCACTGAATAGCACAGCATCTCCGTCATCTAATCACCTTCCAAATGTTAACTCTGAATTCCAAGACCTTATGATCCTCTAGATCTAAATAGTCTAAAATGTCCCTTTGATGACCTCACTTGAGTTACCCTGGAGATGAAGGAGCTGATAGGGTGAGTTCTATGCTGCCACTTTGGGCTCAGCTCAGTTTGCCCCTTGCAGATAGACTGTGCAATGCCCTCCCCCTACTCACATCTCTCTAGAGCTCTGCTTCCTTCCTCCCATGGAAATTGCTTATTCTTAGTTGGTGCCTCATTGCTGTCCCTCTTCAGGGTTCTGTGCCTTCCTGCTCTTCCTGTATATTACTTCACATCTCTCTGGAGAGTTCCATGGTATGGGGACCTGAGGATGTGGTGAGTTCACATGGGAAAGGCACAGAGATTTCCCATGACTGAAATGAAGCTTCCTCAGCCACAACTTCCAGCAATATCTTTCCACATCCAGTGGGTTGCCCACACTTCTTCCTGTTCTGCATAGCATATGGCAGTGAACCACTTGGTGTCAGGCTGTCCTGTTGCTGAGGCCACTTCCTTTGTTCTGAGGACTGCCCTGCTCTTTAAACTCAAGTACGAGTCATCAGAGTACTAAGGAACATGGATGTGACATCTCTGGCAAGTCTGCCTCTCCCACCAGAGGTATTTGAACATGATTGCTCTTTATCAGTTTTTGTTGATGTTAATCTCTTCCCTTGTGATACTTCACATTTTCCAAAAGCATTGCTTGCCTTTGTGTAGTGATTTATATTATAGAATGCTTTCATATAAATCTTTTAGTCCAATCTTTAAATCAAGTCTAGGGACAAGTAGCCTTATTTTACAAAGGAAATAATTAAGATTCGGAAGAGCTGAGTGATTCACCTCAAAGTAACAGTGCTGAGACGCAGCAGAATCAGTCCACATCTGGTACAAGTGACCTACACAACAAAATGACTGTTAGTGAATTCATATTTCTTCTAGTAATGAGTTTACTAAGCAGATTCTTTTTTCCAAGTTCTTGTTATTCTAATTTTGCACAAATTACTTGGTTTTCTTTTCTTTTCTTTCTTTCTTTCAAGCATTTTTGAGACAAGGTCTTGCATTGCAGTTCAGGCTTGTTCTGAACTCAGCCTCAAACTCAGCAATCCTCCTGCCTCTGCTTCCCAAGTGCTGGCATTACAGGCATAAGCCACCACACTTGGCACTGTGATGTATGGCACTGTGTAAGCCACCACATCTGGCATTTTGATATGTGGCACTAATTTCTAGTGGGTGTGAGTCACCACACCTGGCATTGTTGTATGTTGTTACCGAGGATGGGACTCAAATCCAGGCCCTTTTGCTTGCAAGGAAAGCACCGGAACCACTGAGCTAAATCCCAGCCAGAGTACTTGGTTTTCTTTAGAACATGTTATAAATAAGAAAATTGACATATCACACTCTTAAAGATGATAAATTCCCCTAAATTATTTCTAGCAGAGCTGGTGAAAGGAGCTTATCTCTATGAAAATGTTTTCTATGCTACTTTTACAGTGGATGTTGTGCTTCTGGCCCTGTTTGGTTTGTTTCTTTCCACTGTTCTCAGAAGAAACTTGAAGTACATTGCTTTCAGATTTCCCTCACATTGGTTGCCTCAACCTCTAGGAAAATCTGATGAATTTACCTTCATCTGCTCCAGGATAATCCTGTCACAGGACTTTTATTGGCTGCAACTTTCTCTTGCAACTTGTGCCAGGAAGTTTGCATCTTTCTCTCGTGTTTCCAAACAGTCCATCTGTGGACCGTTTTACTACATATGACACATCATCCTTAAAGACAAACAAGTAACAACTCCTCTATGTCTAAAAAGTTTTCTTCCCAGGTGAAAGGTATACACCTTCTTTCCTTTTCTTCATCACGGCTTTATGTTTTGGGACTGCTCTTAATTATATCTGTGCAAGTGTTGGTGAGAGAGATACAGGTTGGATGGAGGAAGACAGAGAAGACAGGGAAGAATGAACAATTCCTCAGGCCAAGTTTTACCAGATTGTGTCTCATCATTCAGCTAAGAGTATTCACAGCAGTCACGGACGGTGGCCAACAGGAAGCATCCACTTTGTTCCATCCAGTGCTCTTCCTCTGACTTCTCTGACATACTAGTAACAGCCCTTTCTTCCTGGCCATTACATTATTCTGAGTTTTATACAACCATCAGTACTTCTCCATCTTTCTAGAGGAAGTAGTTAATACTGAAGAACAAGAACACAAGAGGCAGGCTACTCCACACTGACACTAACTACACTGCAGGAAACAAACTTTTGAGTTGGTCTCCTTTAAATTGGGAATAACAATTCTTATTATATAAGTTAGTTAATGTCCTATATTGTATATGTCTCATTATGGAAGGATGCCTTTCAGATAAGAGTTTAGTGACCATCAAAAAAGATTGTTTTGAAGATTAGATGTATTGACACATGCAAAATATGTAGTGGAAAGCTCAGCACATAGGGATTATTTAATAAACTGCTCTACTGCTAGTATTACTATTGCAACCACTACTTCCATTATGAGTACCACCATTACAGATATGGTCCTTGTCCTGCCTATTTTTCTTTACTCACACTCCGGACATAAATGCTTCCTGGAGTTCTTTCCTGGTTATCTTTCTCATTTCTCCCCAAGAATCACATTTATAAGTCATCCAATCACTATACAAAATTTCATGACTCTCAAATTCTTATATCCAATCCCTTACATGAATTCCAAGCCAGTATATTTAACCATCTATGAAAAATGTTTTTGATATTATTATTTATAAATGTGTGCATATTTTCTCAGACAATGGCTTGAAATCTACTTCTGATTAAGGTTAGTAACTCTCCTTCAGTAACTATGCAATGCACAAACTGCTTATTTTTCCCTTTGCTTCCATTTTTACTAGACTTACATAATTAGGAAGAGATTGTGTTATAAGTAAAAGAGACCTAGAAAGGGCTTTGATAGAATCATTTTAAAATTTCATTTTACCATCTTGATGATTCAGGCTCTCGGTGCTGATAATAGTTAGTATTCACTTTGTAAATTAGAGGCCCTGTTTTTCCTTCATTAAGTGTAGAATTCAAAGGAGCATAGGGAGCTCCAGACCCTTCTGGATCAGTTCTAGCTGCAGCTGAGTTGTTGGGTGTGGAGAGTCATGTCTCTGTGACAGCAGAGTAATAAACTAGGGGTCTGGAGAAGCACTGACGATGTTCCGAAATCCTCTGGGACTTCTTCCACTTAAAGAACTGCATTTTTCCTAGAGACAAAAGAAAACAGGAATGATTGGGAAAATGTTTATCAGGTGCTTCTGCCTTGCAATTTTTAATATCAGATTTAGCTCAATTTTTTTCAATGTTGTAGTAATGTTGTAGATATTACTAAATGTAAAAGAATAAAAGTCATTTATTTTCATTTTTTTACTTAGTTTCATAGAAAATCTTTAAAAGATATCATACATTTTTGTAATTCTAAGGCATTTCTATGTGATTTGGAATTAAAAGAATAAAACTGGTGGTGGGAGAGATGTTGATCTGTTTTCTTTGTTATATGTCAATCACCATGAACAAAGAAAAAATAACAAATCCATTTTGTGGAAAATTTTGGCTTTATTTAAATTTATTTAACACTTATTACATAAGAAACTCTTTCTCCCAAAACTTTCACGTGATTATTACAAATACTATGACAAATATCAGCCGTGATAAAAATATTGCTTATGTCTCTATCAATTTGTATGAAATTTCTCAAAATCTTCTTAAATTAATGAGGGTTTTCTTTTTCACAAAAGTGGTCCTTGAGTCATGGATGTGGAATGATATGGAATAAATTGTGTCTCTCCACATGCATATGTGGAAGACATATACCACAGCATGACTGTACTTAGAGAGGATTTGGAAGGTAATTACAGTTAATGAGGTCATAGAGTGAGATTCTAATGGGAAAAAGTCAGTGACCATATAAAAACAAGAAGGGAAATTTCTACATCCACATTTACTAGAAAAAAAAAAAAACTGCAACACACACATACACACAGAGAGACACACACATACACAAACAAGTACACAGCAAGATAAAGCTGTTCACAAACCATAAAGGGAGTTGACCACTTTGCCACCCTGATGTTCTCCCGAGCTTCAGGACTATGAGCAAATCAATTTCTGTTCTTCATATTATCTAAATAAGGCAATTTGTTATGCCAGTACCAACAAAAATAGAACATTTATAGAACAACAGGTGTTTTGTAGAATATCTAGTACCTGTCATAGACTTTGAAACATACAAAGTACAAATGAGTAAACCTTTAAGTTCATAGATTTAAAATATTTGTTTTCTTTCTCTCTTAGCTGTAGTATTTCAGAAATTCTGTAATCTTGAAACATGGAATATAAAATGCATTAGATTCTCTCTGGCCTAAGAGTATAATATACTGAAAGAAAACCTAACTCAGAATTGTGAAATATGTCAGAGTTTCAGGCTTGTGTCCTTTGACCTGAGCCAGGGTGTTACAAGAAACTTTTAACTTAATAAAATTTGTCTCTGCAGAGACATTTAATGATCACATTTTTTGTTCAGTGCTACTGCTATCAAACCATCTAACCTTAAACATCATTAAAACAGGAATATTTTATATTCAATGTTCATGTATAAAACATATGGATAATTTTAGTTTTGGAAAAAAAGTTCAGGGTTTTTTTCTTTTATTGCAAATATAAATTAAGCTATATAGGCCAATATATAATTTTTCAAACACCTGAATGCTTTAAAAAATAATATACTTTAGAAATCCATTTATTAATGCTGTAGAATACAAGATCACAGATCTATAGTTTGGCTCTCCCAGACTTAATATTTTGAGAATTGCTGCTATGAATTTCTAATTTCAGTAAAAGAGCAAATTTTTTGAATACTACTTCTTACATAAAATTTATCTAGTTTAATTCTTATTCTGCTAAACACCACAATAGTATTTGTAAAAACCATGTATTTTATTTCTTTTTTTACTGAATATGTGAAATATCAGGTTAAGCTTTCTAAGTGCTCTTTATGCAAGTCAAAGAAACTACAAGAATGAATTATTCATCACTTCTTACTTGCCAATTAATTGGACAGGTTTACTTGGTAGCTGACCATATTTTTACAAAATCTCCATCACTCATAGTATTTGAGGTGATATGATCAAAATGTTATCCTATAATGAGGTGATGCTTGAACAGCAAAATCATGATGAAATACGTTCCTTTAAAGTTTATGCTTTTAATCCTGACATCAGTATGTGATAGAATATAGAGAGTGAAATAATGATCTGTGCAGGATGTAGTTAACTTGGTCCCCTAAATCTGAGTTGCTAAAATATCATGTCAAAAGTACCTTCTAGACATGATTAACTGAAGAATCTTGTGATGGAGAGGGTATATTATACTGAATTATCCTCGCAGGTCCAATGTAATCATAAGGGTCCTTACTTGGAGGAATCAGGAAGATTAAGGTAAAAAATGGGAGCATGGAAACCAAGTTCCACATGCAGTAGCAATCACTAATAAAAGAACATGGACACCAGAAGCTAGGAAAAAGAAGCAATGGATTTTCCTCAGAGATTCTAGAAAGAATTCAACTTCAACTATAACCAATTCTCAATAGTCAATAATGAATTTAACTCCATAAAATCAATTTAAGTCTTAGAACCACCAGGACACTAATATAATAAATTCCTCTTATTTTATACCATGAGCCTTATCATCATTTGTTATAGCAGCAATAGGAAACTAATACACTATGACAGCTAATGTCCAATGAAATGCTTGAGGCTGAACAATTTATAAAGAATAAAAATTTCTTGCTCCAAGTTTTGGTGGCTGAGAAGTCAGTCCAGCACGCAGGCAGCTTTAGTTGCTTGGTGAGGGCTCTCAGCTCCCAGCATTGGCAGTTTATTCCTGCTTACTCCTGATGGGAATAGCAATGTGTCCTCACGTGTTGGAAAGAAAGGAAGGAGTGATAGTCTCAAATCTGTGAGAAGACTCTAATAAGGGCCTTAATCCCATTTCAAAGCAACCTTCACTTAATCACTTCCCAAATACTTACTTTCCATGCTATGACATTAGCCATTCAGTTTAAATACATGAATTTTCAAACCCATAGCAGCAAGCAAAGAGCTCTCATCTTAATGATGATATAGTTAAATCTCAGACCAAATGTTTCCATTGCAGAGGCAATATCTTAATCAAATGTGCATAGGAGGCCATGTATTTGGTGTTCCTGTCTTAAATCAGTCACTAACTACAGGTGTTGCCCTAGGAAGTTTCTTGGTCTATTAGGACCTTCTTCTTTCATCCTCTGTGAAGAATTTAATGAATAACAGCATCTCTCAAACAACCTTTATTTAAAATGTACCTCATTCTGGCTTTTTCCATTCATCTTCTGTATGGGTGTTTACAAACTTCCATTTTGGCTACTTCTATTAAAGGTAAATAGGTCCATTTAAGTGCTTCTTGGGGAAAACAACACATTTTTTTCTTACTTGTATTCTTTGATGTGAATTTCTTTGATGAACTGTGGTGGGTATGGAGGTATCATGAACTCTTTTTTTTTTTTTTTTTGCTCTTGAAAATCAGAACAGAAGGATCCTCTTACTTTGAAAATTTGAGACTTAACATCATGTAAATCCAACACTTGGAACCTTTAATCAGTTTGGAAAAGAAATCAGGAGTAATTTTAGGACTTTGTAGAAAGATTTCTGAGCAATAGTGAATAATTTAAGGGGAAAAGCTCACGAAACTTGATGGCAGCTTAAAGGCAAAACTAATCCCCTGTTTGGATTTGGGAAGTTCTTAATGGGAAAAGATGAAGTATAAGGCTGGTTGGAACAGAGTTAATGGTTCTTAGAAGTCAAGGCACTTTTTTTTTATTGGTCTAAAAACAAACAACCAATTCTTACATAAAGTATTTAACCTAAAGCCTTTGTTTAACCTAATGGCACTTAAATTCCTTTTCTCAAATTCCCAGGGTGACTTATCTGCTCAGTCAATCAACTGTGGCTGGACCACTAACCTGCCCACTCTTTAACGTGGGGTCTCAGGAAAATTTACATTCTTTAGCTTACTTCTGTGAGGCTTCTGTTTGGTTCTTTCTCCAATCTATTTATCTTAGCTAGTGCCATTCTCTATTTTCAAGGCCACCAGGGTCAATAATCAAATTAGGAGGAGACTCAGACTTTGTCTTTCTGGGTGGTAAACCTGAAAACTCAATTTGCCTCTGGCAATAGCAAAGAAGGAATGGAAAGAGGAATTCTTCTCCTAGCATCTATAGCTCTCTTGTCAATCCCACAGATTTGTGAGAAAGCTTTCAGAGCAGAGTGTGTATTGCAAGTTTGTGCTGATGATGCTGTTGTTTCAATTCTTTGCTTATTTCTGAAAATGGCTGTACAGTATGTGTCTTTGGAATTGAAAATTGCCACAAGCTTCCAGGAAACAAATCATTCAACAAATTCCTTGATTCAAATACCATTTTATTAAATATAATGCAAATTACTTGATGGAATAAGAATCTGAAGAACAGAAAACAAGAAAGTACAGGTGAAAAGGGAGAAAAAAAGAACATGATTCTGTATGTTTATGTACAATACTAATTCACCAAGATGATTACAATTATTATGTATAGGAAACATTGAAATAGAACAAAAATAAAATTAATTAAAATTAAAAGGAAAGTATAAATTCAAATGAAAAGATTTGCTTGCTGATTGTAGAAATAAATTTGACATTTCTAAGGTACTGAATATTCTCAGGAGTCTTATCAATTCTAGATATAAAATAAAAAATAAAATAATTCCTATGCTCTACAAGTCATTCAATATATACTTAGTATAGCCTGAAAATAATTAAAACATTTTTTGTTTTCAAAGCTTTATTCCATGTCCTAATACACATAAATTTGCCAGAGAAGAGGCTTAAATATTGACTGACCCATTGTAATGTGGCATTTATTAACCTCTGTAGTGTTTAATTGCTTTGAAACTAATCTTGGTTTAACTTTACTTTTCTAAATAATAAGTTGTTTCTGGATTTTTAGACAAGTGAAGGTTGAAAATCTAAGACTTATGTTTCTTATAAAATTATATAAATATCAATATACCATTTGGATTACTTTAACAAAGGAGAATATAACTTTCATTAACATTCTTGAAATAGCAGCTAAGTACATTTAAAATTTTCATACTTTCTGTTGTTTACTTTGAGACATGAAATGTCGTTTGTTTATGTCACCCATTCAAATGGGTTACTGGCTTATAAGTATATAGTAATTGCAATATACAGAATAAAGCAACCAGAGATAAACATGAGCACACTCAATTTTACAGAAGCAGAAATATATTTAATTCCAACTACAGACCTAAAAGAATGAGTATTTTTTTATGCTAACCAACTTGGTATTATGTTAAGAGCACCTTCTTCTGATTTAAAATTTATAGCAATTATAAGGAAGATTTTCCTGGTATTTTAGAATTTCTCACAGAACCTTGTATGTTTTGAGGCTTTGTTGATTTTAAATTGCACAATCTGATGAAGCATTTGACTATTCAATTTTCTTCTTCAGATGTATTAATTTTTCTTTTTCTACAGCAGTGGCAAAGTTTATTCTAGAAAGTAAAATTGCAGAGAGAGAAGTTGGCTCTGCAGAGTGAGCTTGAGCTAAATGAAAGGAGAAACAATGAGATAAGCGAACAGCCTGGAGGGAGCAGGGTGAGCTGTCCGAGAGGAAGCTACGATGGCTTGGACTGTATCTGAAAACAGAAGATCTGGAAAGTTTGACTCATGAGAATTTTCCATGTTTTAATATAGAAAGCTTCTTCACGTTCAAAATGCAAATAAAACTTTTAGGGCATAAAATATATTTATGAAGAATTGATTTTAATGAGGCCTAGGGTTATGGGTAATTTATAATGCCATTTTTTTTTAAATTTTTCTACCTCAGTTTTGATTTGTTTTGTAATTAAACTTTCAGCTTATGGTACATGTTATTAGTAGTTTATTTTTTATTCAAATCTTTATTGATACATTATATATAAACATCATCATTGCATTCAACATTGAGAGTTTGTACCAGTATATGACATGATTTGATTCTCATTTTTCCCATCCCCCACCCATCCTACAACCACCCCCACACCCTATGTATATAAGCTTTGTTTCCTTTTTTATTACCATCACATTCTTTTCACCTCATTATTATTAGTTTTTTCTTTTAAATGTATATTAAGATCATATGGACTACTGAGCTATAAAATAAGTCATTAAAAAAATGACCGAAACAGTTCAGTTGAGCACATTCAATGTCAACTGAATCATGTACCTAAAATTTAAAGGAGAATATTTCTGTAAAATTTAAAAAAAAATGAAATGCTATCCTTTGTCAGGGCCTCTGTTAATTATCTGGTGACATATATCATAAATCTGCAGGTGTTATAATTTTCCAAGTTTAGAGCTTTTCTTTTAAGAAAGATTAAAGAAAAATATTTTAAAATTGTGAAGATACACTGCTGAGTTGGAGCCCTGTCATTATTTCCACCAGGTTTACATCCCTTTAGCCATCTTCAGCCATGGTCCTTCACTGCTTGTTATATCCATGGACAGCCAGTACTGATGTGAGCAAGAGCTGGGCTGCACAGCGTTTTTCAGATGTGCCATTGTCACCATTAGCCAGGTAGACTAAGAGACAAGGGGGCTGCCTTTCACCATCCAAATGTCCACATAATAGGTAATAATCACAAGCTTGTTTCTTAGCTTTCCAACTATTTAATTCATTTCAATAAAAAAATGTATTATATCTTTATAGATTCTACTAATCGCTTCCAGAATGAGTCAGAGATAGACTTTTCTTTTTAAAGGTAAACAGATATTTTTTTTTCAAAGAAAAAGTCCTGGTTTACATTAAATAAAACTTCAGAAAATTATACAGGGTCTAAAATCTAAAGTCCACAGTTATTTTGAGAACTCAAAATTTAAGTGAAGACCTTTCCTATTCCTGAGAACATAGCACTACATGCCAAACAGCAAAAAACAGCCACGCAAGCTTAATAACTTCATGTTTTTGTTGATTGTCTCTATGATACAAAGCTAAGAAGCTCGATGGAGAATATCGATTATTTAGAAAAGTTCCTGCTCTAGACGCATTCACCTAGGAGTTTCTACAATTTTTATATTCAATAAAAAAAATCTAGCTAAGCAAATATGACACATTTTTTAAAAATATGGCTTAGGGAGCAATAGAAAGGTTTTCTTTTGTGTTTCATTATCTGTATTTCAAAATATTATTTTATCTTCAAAATTAAAAAAAAAGAACTCCAATAAAATGGCAGATAACTAGAGAATTCATGGCATAGTCGGGAGAAAATAGGCCAATTTCTTCTTTTGTGGTTGTTTTTATTACTACGCGTTTGTGGTATACAACGATTACATTCCTCTAGGGAGTTGTCACATGCAATTACACTTCTTAATTATTTTTCATTCCCTTCCCATCCCCCACCTTCCCTCTCCCTTTGCATTTTGGTCCTTTTTCCTTCTATAAAAGGTCTGTAACTTCTTTTCTTATTATCTTTTTTTTTTAAGGTTTTTTTTTTGAGACAGGGTCTCACTTTATGGTTCAGGCTGGCCCTGAGCTCAGACTTAAATCACATCAGCAATCCTCCTGCCTCTGCCTTCCAAGTGCTGGGATTACAGGCGTGAGCCACCACGCCCAGCACTGTGGTCTGTGTTACTGGTTGCTGCTGGGAGTGAGTCTCCACACCCAGTATAGGTATATGGTGACCGGGGATCGAACCCAGGTCCTTGCGCTTGCATGACAGGCGCCAGAACCATTGAGCTAAATCCCCGGCCCCTCTTATTATCTATATTTTATCTTATTTTGTACTTGCATTTTGGGCTTCTCATATAAGAGAAAGCATGAGATATTTAAGCTTATATACCTGATTTATTTCACTTAACATTAGAATTTCATGGTGCATCTATTTTCATGAAGATTCTTCAACAAACAAACAAAAATTCCACAAGACGAGCAATTAACCTTCGAGGTGAGTTCCTAAAAGAGGTAAAATTAGCTTAAAACAAACACAAACAAAATAATCCCACTAAGTAGAAAACTTTTACTCAGGATATACACTTAAAAATCCTGTGTCTTTCATCATTTTGCATTTTTTAAGGTGAATGAAATTTCACAAACTATGCAAGATTCATTTTCTCTCCCATGCAGTGTTCTGCCCAGGAATGTACTATAATATGGAGGAAGCAATAACATTTCCTTCAATATGACAAGTTATGCTGATTTCTTAGGATGCTTAATTTTTTAGATAAACACCGAATTCCAGACAGTATCCTAGATTCTGTGCAAAAATAACAAACATAGGGAACACACTCTCTAGGAGTGCACATCATAATGAAAGACTGTAGTCTAGTGTAGAGAAGTCCTATGGATTTATAGACAAAGATAGTCCATAAAGTTAAGTTTATCTACATCATGGAACCTGAGTGTAATATAAATGGAAAAAAGCATCTGCGCATTTCTAAATAATTGTCTGTGGATTGGCTCCACCAGTCTCATTAAGAGAATTTATCAAACAGGGACTATAGAGCCCCATTCAAATCTACTGCTCTAGACAGTAGAAGCGGTAAGAATATTTATAATTTTTAAAAAAATACCCAGTTAGCTTTCTGAATAACAATAATTTGCAGTATCTTATCTTTTCTATATATATCCAAATAGGTCAGTCTTAGGCAGAGGTATTACTGTTGTTATTCTCATCTCACTGTAATATCACTGATACTCATACTTGGTCCTAATATCTTTAAATGATGCACCAAAAAGAAGAAATATACACTAGAAAACAAGTTATTTCTGATAAGTTCTTCTAGAGTTCACACTATGTTTTAGAAAATCCATGCATCACTTTTATATTTTGATCATTCCCTCATTTTTTGTTTTTATCAGAGTCATGCTGGGTATACAAAAAAAGGAATAAATCTACTTTCTCCTATCATTTTCTTTTTCGTTAAAGATTTTGGGGAACTAGAATGGGGATTTCTGATGTTCTTACTTTAGGGCTCTATTTATTTCAAGTACTGCTCACTGTCTCACCTTTAGGAGAATTTTCTTTCATTTTGCTTATAATTTCAATAAAATAATCTCTAATCTTAGTTTTTCCCATGAAAAGTAATATATCTCATCTATCTTTTATAATAACTTACATTAGTACCTGCTACAATCATCAGTAAACCTTAAATAATATATTTTATTCTTAAATTCATATGTACATGCATACATTTGATAATATCACTTAATAAACGTCATTAAGAAATCTCAAACAGGGGCCGGGGAGTTAGCTCAGTGGTTCCGGCGCCTGTCTTGCAAGCGCAAGGGCCCGGGTTCGATTCCCGGTAACCACATAACAATACTGGGTGTGGAGACCCACACCCAGCAGCAACCAGTACCACATACCACAGTGCCGGGCGTGGTGGCTCACGCCTATAATCCCAGCACTCGGGAGGCAGAGGCAGGAGGATTGTGATGTGGGTTTGAGGCTGAGCTCAGGGCCAGCCTGAACCACAAAGCGAGACCCTGTCTCAAAAAACCTAAAAAAAAAAAAGAAATCTCAAACAAAATTTGTTTGTAGACAATAAATGACAGGTGCATTTTAGGAATATTTCCCCCTCATCCCTCCATGCTGACAGGCTACACTTAACGCTTCCTTTGCTTCTGAGAACATTACAAGCCAAACATCTGTTCAACTGACAGCACTACCAAATTTACAGACACTTGCAAATTCTAGTACAAACTGCTGCTCCTGAGGATGTGGACTCATCACACCTGATCTCTAGAGCCTGTTGACCTGGTACAAAATTGTAAACCACTTGATAAAAATTCTGCTCAGATATATCTTAAGCTATTAGGTTTCCAGGAGCTGAACTATATTGTGCAATATTTCAAGAGACTGTTTTTGAATTATTTTCATAGTATAGTAAATTAATTGAAAGGAAGTCTTAACTGTATGTTAAGTATTAGGCATTGTACAAAAAACAAAACAAACAAACAAACAAAACACTGAATGAGTGAGAAAAAAAAAACCCATCAAGTGCTGTCTATAAAGAAGCCACCAAGCTAAGTCAAACCTCCAAAAATCTTATAACACTTGCTCGCTACTGCTATGTGATCAGAAAATATAATGATTGCAAATAAAGTTCCAGATTTTACTAAGGAGAGGCTTTATTTTATTTTTGTTTTTAGTATGAAAGCAAGTGATAGAATAGATTTTACTTAAGGATTTTCCTTACTGTTCTTATCAGTTTTCTTGTGAAATTCATGATACTAATTATACTGCTTATATCACATTATCAAGGTATATAAATTCATTGTCTCAGTTTCTTAATCTGTAGCATAATAGTTTCTATAATTTAGGCTTACTCAGACTTAAATACATTTAGAGGCTTAAAAACCTAGGAAGAAAAGAAAAATGTTTGTACAGACAAGCAAATATTAAGTGCTATTATCTCTTTTTCTTAACTGTTATTTTTAGGATCATATTTATCTAATCTAAAATAGACACACTGGTTTGAGTTAACTGTATCCATGTACTTATATTATCATTTATCCAAATAGTCATTCCTAATATTCAGTGATATATCAAAGAGGAGAAATATATATTAGAACAATAAATATTATTCATATGACAGATTGTTATTCTTATTACTTTAGGTTGCAAAAACAATCAATGATTTTAGATGTTTCATACACCTAAAATGACAATGAAAGCTCACAGAGATTCTTTCACTTATGAATTATGCTTGACAATGCATTTATTGTAAAACATAATCTAGTTCCAGTGATTCATTACTCAAATCGATACATTTACTGACTATGTAATCAGTTCATTTAGTAATTTAACAACAACAGAAACAATTTAGAATTCGTCTTATCAAAGTAAAGACTAACTTTGATTTAAAACATCAGAAATTTAATTTGTACTATTTTAAAAGGAAATGAAAGCTTATTAAATTTAATATGAATTGTTTTCTAAAAAATATTAATGAATATAACAAATGTGTAGTTGGTGATAAAAACTGTTCCTCCACAGAGAGAATCTTTTATCAGTTGTCTTTCATTAGGAGCAATGAATCCACAGAGAAAGAGGTAATAAGTTAGAAAATTTAAAAAATATTTAGAAGAATATAGTCCTTAGGGAAACAAAATACAAGTTTGCAATCTGAAATACAAGAATTACTATACATTTTTAGGAAAAAACAATAAAGATTGAGAACTAGTGTTGCTAAGAGGAGTTCACACTAAGCTAAAAATTAACTGCAATTTTGAAAATTAAAATATGTATGTATCTATGCCTCAAAATAGGATGTGTTGACCTTTTTATGCTCATTGTCTGTAATCAGAACAGGATATTACTAAGCTAACATAAATGAGTACCATCTGATGATCTACAGAGAACTTTAGCTGGTCTAGAAAAGAGGGGCATATCCTCAAGTCTGTAGTACACGAGAAAGTGTCCCCTTCTAGAGGGAATCCAAGTGAAGTCCTATGGTTTGGATTGGTCTTTACTATGCTTCATGCTGGGCGCGTGGTCTCCAGGGTGGAAGTATTGAAAGGTGGGAAGCATAGATGGGATATAGCTATCTGGTAATTGAGAACCAGAAGATAAAGAGTTTTTGAGGAATCTTAGTTACTATGCGGCATATTATTATAAAAGCACCAAGTCTGGTCCTTAAATCTTCTTTGTACTTTTTTTTTGTTCTTCCTTTTGATTTTCTCTCTTCTTCATATACCCATTTCCCTTCCCGCTTCTCTACCATCTTGTTGAAACAATCACAGTACTTTGTACCAGTTTGAGAAAATGGCCTGTTGAATATTAAAATTTCAGCCCCTCAAACAAGAGCTAAATTCATCTGTTCTTTATAAAGTATCATACCATAAGTATTTCATTAGAGAAAAAGCAAATGGACTAGTATAAAGTATATACTGTTCTTAATATTCTTTTTTAATAAATTGAGTTTATTGGTACATTTGATCATAATTTGCACCTGTACAAGATGTATGTTATTTTCCCCATTATCCTGCCCTCCCTTTAACCCCTGTCCCCTATACACAGAAGATTTCTTTCTTTTTATTTTCGCTTTTACCATCAGATTTCTGATCATTGTCTTCAAAAAATATTTTGGCCCTCAGTACAGGGATTGAACTCAGGGATTTCCTCTTGCCAGGCAGACCTGCCACCACTGAGATAGATCCCCAGCTCTGTCTTCAAATAATACTGGCAGTTTTGCTACAGCATGCAACATACTATAGAGAAAACAATGTTCTTTCTTGTGGAAAGCATATTTACCTTGTCACAAGGCTTATGCAATGAGGTAAATGTTTTTCATTGAAATGTAGTGATTTTAAAGAACAGAATTAGCAAGTATTTTATTCCAACTAAGCATTTTGTGTATTTTTAGAAGTGCATTCTAATTTGAAACAGTTCAAGAATGAATCCGCTAGTGCATCCTATTGAAAACTCATGTTAACTACTTCTTTTAAAAGAATCTAGATACTAGGATAATCCTGAATGATTTTTTTCGTGTTGAGCTGCATTAAATAAAAGCAATTCCAAGTTGAATTTTAGTAACAATGTTATTTTAAGGTTTACTTTTTAATGGAATTATTTTTTCTTAATATTTTCACTGAAAATGAAAACCAAGCAAAAAAGCAAAACTAATTCTCAGTATCCTACCATGTACATGAGCCTCTCTTGAAATGGTCTTATCTCAAAAATGACCCTCGAGTATTATTTCTGTAATGCTAGACTGAGGTTGGACTACATATATTGCGTGATATGCCACTTAACATATATTTCTCACAAAAATAAGAAATGGATACCTTATAGCACCAAAAATAACAAAGTTGTCACTGAAGAGTACTTTGCTTGTGAACAAAGTTCAAAGTGACAGTTTTATGCCATTTTCTCCTGTCTTATAAAATAACAGTAACCTAGACTAGTATTAATACTCTCCAACAGATAAAGAGGAAATTGTTCGTGAACTGAATCAGCGTTCTCCAGTTGTCTTTGCTTGAAAATAAGTGTAGTACACTTATGAGTTAAAATGTAGCTTCTATCTGGTTAGGAGACAATTCACTCTATATTCAAAGTCACTTAATGACTGCCCTGCCACTAGAAATGGCTGAACAATTAACATATAGCTTATTAAATGAGCTCAGACCCTTAAGAAAATCCCAGAATGCTGGGAAATAGCAGGTGAGATGTGCAGGTGTGTATACTTACAGCTAGTGTGGATTTAAAAAAAATTATCCTACTTTACTCTTATTCAACCTGATTATGTACAAACAGTTGTCCTTATTTTTTCATTTGTGTTTTGTTCATCAAAAGTACAATAATAAAATATTACATGCTAACAAGTTTTAGCACAAGATGAGATGATGCTGATCGGTGCAGTTAACCCTTGGAATACTTCCTGAATGTCAAATGTAGAGCAGCAGATGAGTCCAAATGATCACTTCAAAGACAGTCATAATTGTTAAGCTTAGAGTCACGGATAGTGATGTGACATTATTCATTTTCAAAGGAGTGATTTTGTTTAATACAAATTAATAAAACCAGATTTTAGGTACACGTGCAATAATTATTTTTAAATTTTTAAAGTATTGCTGGTAATATACAGAGCCAAAACATCGCAAACTTACATAAGAGCAACCAGACTCAGACAGCAGGAAAAGACACTATGTTACTGACAGCAGAAACATGACAAATCTAAGTAGTATTCTTGCAGATGCCATATTTTAACTTCAAATATAAAACTAAATAACTCTTAAAAAGTGGAACATTAGGTGTATCCTCTTCTACTTTCCCCCCTTCTTTTCCTTCTTTTTTAAAGTGCTTATCTGTAAAAAGTAATGAAAATACATATAATATGCTTTGTCACTTTGAGTCAAGTTCTTTGAAAAACGTAAGGACTTTTTTCTTTGATCAAACTAAATGGACTGAAACATGCAGCCTTAAGGCACTTCTCAGATAGGGAAAGATCAAATAAAAGCAATTATTCTCTAATTTGGTTGGTAGGGTTTAAAATAAGTAGCATATTGAAAAACTCTCTCGTACTTCAAGTCTTGCATAAGTAGCCTAATTTTTATATTTAAATTAATATAACCCTGCTGAAGTACCTACTAAAATACAAGGTAGCTATAATTGATCCCCAAATTCTACCTTCAAGAATAAAGTGCCTCTTGATTCAAAAAAGCAGTGTAATATTTGGGCAAGGAATAGATTATGTCAGCCTTTTTTAAGCAATACATTATAATCTGTAAAGTTTAATTAAATACCTGTGTCAAAAAAAAAAAAAGATTACTTATCATGGAGTATGTTAATCAGTACAAATCACAGAAGTATCAGTGAGATTTTTTAGTACTATGGAATAAATAATTAACTTAGTGTAAGAATTCTAGCTACAATTTTGGTTATTCACACTCACATCAGCCTGAGTTGCAGTAGGTGGTAAAACACCAAGCCGGAGCGCTCAAGCGCATTGATTACATTTCTGTCCTTCGTTCCACAAATCCCGGTCTGTGAACCAGTGCTGGTTCACGAATTGCCTGTTACCAGGGCAAGGGTTCTGTACTGAATTTTAAAGTGAGAATGAATAATGTGGCAGTATTATATGCTATTCTTCGACGGCATATAATTTAAAATAATTTTAAGAATTGCTTATTTGAATTTCTATGATTTTGTCCTTCAATTTTTCTTTTTTAGCACTTCACAGTTCTGGTTTTTACCACAGCACTTGGTGACGACAGAATGTAGGCAAAAATAAAAATCATAAACACAAATGTAATTCTTCGCTGATAGTTTCAGAAACGATGGTGTAGATGATATACCAGCCTGTACATTTGATATATTTTTCGGAGAGGAAGAAACACTGAATGGGACTAGGATTTTCTGTGAGATGTCCCTAGGCATCATACGCTTCATGCTTGACATTTTTAATGACAGTTCCATTGCTCAATAATTTAAACTCTGAATTCTCTGCCATTCTAAAAGCATTTTCAGTTTAGCTATGCTAAATCAGTTAGTTAGACAAGTATCACGTAGTGCATTATTACAATTTGTCTTGACCTTCAAAATACTACCCAATCTAGGTCCACATTGTGTATTTTCCATGTTTAATTATTTTAGTGCATGTTTATTCTTAGGTTAATTTTGAAATTCAAATGAAAAGTAAGATTTCTAAAGTATAAGCCATTGCAGTTTGATTTTAGGAGTTTATATACCCAGGAATAGATGTCTTTTGATAATCTAGCTGACTAATTTTTATATTGTGAAACGTTTTTGTCATTTTATTTTTTCAAATTAACTAAAGAATTTTTCTTTATTTATCATAAATTGACATTCACAGTAAAAGCCTCTATGTATCTACAGACACACAGTGGCAAAGTTTCTTGATAAATGTCAAAATAAAGACACGTGCTTGTAGTAAGAAATGCCATGATGTCAAGTTGAGTTTCTGACAATGCTGCCCTAGAGACATAATGGATGGGAAAAGAATTGAACATGGTATGTGAAATGCAGAAACTAAGGGAGTCTCATGATTAGTTCTGTGAGATCTGTGGAATAATTTTTCTATTCATCATGAGAAAGTGAAGGAAGTGGATACCTGACCTGATATTCTGGAACAAAGTGAATTGAAGTGAGAAATTAATCTATTTCCTCCTTGTAGTGAGGAATATTTTACTGGAAATATACATCACAGAAAATGTTCTCAGTATTATAAAAAGTAAGTTTAAAAAACTGAAGAAAATCATAAAAGTATAATCATCAAATAATAACATTGTGAATGATAGTTTCAAGGTATATCTGAAACATTTATAATTTAATTAGCATAGGACCCTGGTCCTATTAAATGAGAATGCAGGACCTTATGTAATTCAGTGGAGCGATACATAATAAATTACTGTGTAGCAGAAATACATGGGCCTCCAGGGATATGTTCACTCAATTTTTTTGTATCATAAAAGTTCAGATTTCATCATAGTGGGATTCTTTAAGTCCCATCAGGATTGTCCTCATGTAAATAATATAAATTTGTTTTAGAATCAACAAAGGATAATTAAGTATAATAAAGGTTAATTTGGGTCTTACTATTTCAGACTTAGGTAACAGTCTGTAAAAAGTAGCATTCTTATCTTATCTTATCATTACCTTGTAGCAGTTAGTTAATTTCTGTACTGTACTAATATGCACTTATAATAATTAACATACATGTTAAACAACTTCATAATTTATTGAATATATATTTATTGAGTACAAACTATTTAATATTCATACTGAAGACAAATAGCTATGCCCACTGAGTTCTCATGGTGTTTACAGTCTAAGGGAAAAGACAAATTTCTACCAAACCAAATAAGTACGGTTGATAATATGTTAATAAAACATGGAGTTCTCAGGTAGATAACAAAGTGTAAATGAATTAATCTTTGTGGAAACATGAGACAGAAAGCAGGTCTTTCAGTGCTTCTGTGGCCTTCTTGGGATATCCTGCCCTAACTTTAATCCAAAATATATGTGAATTTGAAATTTGTCTCAACGTGATATAAAAGTCACTGTTCTCTAACATCTCAAGCAGTTAGTCTTCTTCTAACAAGGGTAGGAAAGTTATAACATAGATGGCCACACACCAGATGGGAAGAAAAGGCCCTGGCTAATCTCATTCAAAACCTCAACTTGTGTCTGATGCATGTGAAAAATCCCAGTATTTACTGCTAGTCCCATAATACGAGCTTGGCTCTGATGGTAGCCACCTCATCTGCCAACATGAATGCAGACTTCCTTCTCCACACTGACTTCATCGAACAGGTTGCCAATGTCACAGGAAGAGAAGAAAATTTTGTGATGCATTCATTCTGTGTCTCTGAAATGTAATCCCATTGGTGGCTATTTTGAAAAGAAACCTCTGGTTTGAATCTAATAACTCAAAAACTCTGGCCAGTCTTCTGTATTTCAAAAGACATTGGACTTAGGTATAAGAGAGTTGTGTGTGCTGTGCTTCTGTCTGCTCACAGAGGTGCATGAACTGACATGAGCTGAAGCCTGAACTTTAATATGGTTCATTATTTTAACCCACTTCCAAATCCTGTGAAACTCAGATGATATTGTCCAGATCTTTATGGAAGACACAGTGCATAGATTTACGCTCAGTAGTGACCTTCTCACCTGAGTATTGAAACCAGAAAGCCATATGGTTATGGCAGCCCCTCAATCAGTGCGTATGCTGGCCACCTCATCTGCCAGTTCATTTTTCCTGGTGTAGAATCAAAGATTTGAATAGTTCTGTCCCTGTGCTATTGGCTGGAAATAAAAGTGCACAAAATGTAACCTCATGTGTATCCTCCTAAAAAACGAATTCCTCATTATTGCTTTGAAACAATCATTGCTGCTTTGCTCTCAACATGAGTAGAATCACCGAGGATGCTGGCTCATGCCTGTAATCCCAGCATGTAGGAGACAGAGGCAGGAGAATTGCTGCAAGTTTGAGACTAGCCTGGGCTATATAGTGAGTTCAAGGACAGGCTGAACTATAAAGCGAGTCCTTGTCTCAAAAAACTAAAAAAAAAATTTAAAAAGCTGGGTATTTAGTTCAAGTGATACTGTGCCTATTGGAAGCACAAAGGCCTGAGTTCATTCCCCAGTACCAAAAAAAAAAAAAAAAAAAAAGAGAGAAGGAAAGACATGGGACTTGGGTAGATTCCCCCACCTGGATTGATATTATGGTGACTCATTCATTCTCTCTGACATGTGTACCTCTGTCTCCCCTGCTTCTCATCAGCTCATCTAGTTGTGGTGCCAGCCCAAAGATGAGCATGTGCTGCCTTTTGAACTACTGTCTCTCCTAAAAGCTCATGGCAAATGTCCTTATCAACTGGCAGGACCATCTCTTCTCTGATAGGAAAAGGCTTCTTAGCTTTAACAGGTCAGCTACTAAGAGTTATGCTCTCTGTGCCAACATATTTGATGGAGTTGTTGCTTTTAATAACTACTTCTCTTTTTTGTGTTCATGTTCCTTGTCCTTTTGAAAAACTCCAGAGAATCATCTTTTAACACAGGATGTCTGGTCTTTAGGTGACAAACCAGTTTTGAAGGTTTTGTGCTGACATTGGAGAGCCAGTCATCAAACCTTTTATAAGCAGTCTTGGAGACTTGGCAGCTTCTGTTGCAATTAATACAGAACTTATGGGACCATTGGTATTTTCTTTTAAACCCAGCTTTATCTTTGTTGCTTATCTTAGTGTCTTTTGCTATCTCATCATTAGTTCTTTTCTACTTTTTAAAGAAGCTGTTCACTGATGTTTGGCTTTTATTTGTTTGGACTAGGGATAGATCATGGGCTTACCAAGCTGTTACTGAGACAAGGGCACATAATGGGAGAGGAGTAAATATGATAGGGTAGCCATGCATCAATTAATGTAACTCTCAGATTCTGACATAAAGCCTGCCCCAAAACGCAGCTGTAAATTAAAGTGCTACAATTCACTTGCCACTAATATGACTGCCACAGGTGCAGCTCACTTGTCCCATGCCAGTCACAACTGGGTTTCAGCATAAATGTATAAGCAAATGATTTATTGTGTCTCTGTGCACTAGAATCTCTTTGCCAATGTTAATCTGTATTTGCAGTTGGTTCTCACTGCCAGCATCGCTGTCTCAGCTCTACAACAAATCATCAGAAATTAGATTCACATTAGGAGTCTGCAGCCTATGTCATTTGCTTGCCTAGTTCACAGCAGGACTTGTGCTTCTGTGAGATAATCCAACAGCATTGCTGACCTGGCTGGAGCAGAGCTCAGGCAGTAACATGAATGATGGGGGACAGCTGTCAGCAAAGGTGAAGTTTCCTGTGGTGCCAGCGTGCATATCATCACCCTCTGCTGTTGGCTTTGGGTTCAAGGACACCTGAAATAAACAATCTGTCTGATGATTGCTCTTATTCTACTTTTATATAAATGTATACTATTGTATTGAGTTTCTTTGCCATTTCTACTTGACATTTTCATATTGAAAATACAGTCCAAGAACATGTATGGGGGGGATAAGAATCATATATTAATTTTAGGCATATCAAACGTTAAAGTGCATTTCATTACCTGGGAATCTGCTTAATAGGATGTGGGAGTCTATGGAGGAGGACACAGCCAGAACTCTCATGGTGAACCCCAGTCTCCTATGAGTCCCACAGAGAAAGGATTAACAACTAACAAACAAAGTTGGAACCTTGAGAAAAAGGCTAAGCTAGGGCTCGACTCTTGCTACTCTGAAGAGTGGCAGCCAAAGGCCAAATACTGCAGCAGCAGAAGAGGGAGCAGAAGAGCCCATAACCTGGGCTTGCCATACCTTTATTTGATACCAAGTCTTCACACTCATAATCCTAGCATGCATAAAACAGGCTGGTCATCCACAAAAATCTCTGTAGTTGAGGACTACATAGGGCAAATCAGACAACCTTAAATTTCATTAAGTCCCAGTAAGTTTGTAGGTCAATAATCCTAGTACAGTAATCTTTGTAGTTTAAAATCCTGAAGGGTGGCGCGATGTCCAAAATAATCCCAGTAGTTGATCCTGCAGAGCAGGACAGACATCGATACATCCAAGTAAGTAAGTCATACATCCAAGTAAGGAAGTAGTAAATCCATGTAAGTCATCTACAGTTCCTGAAATATCTCCTTTTCTTTTTATATGATGTAGGTGTATTTTGAGGAAAAGCAAGTACACCCAACAATGGCTTGGTCTATAATTAATAAGTAGAAGCAATTTTCCTTTAACTTTTCTTCTGGATGTTTGAAACTAAGTTATAGTGAGACTTATATTAATAAAGTTAAACTCTTACTATGTAACAAGGTCGAACAAGACTCAGGCAGTATCTTGGAACCCTGCAGAGCCTCTCAATTCTTGGTCAATGTCAGCCCTCAGGATATGTTACAGCCTGGCTGGACCATTCTGCTTTCTGCAGAAACAGGAGATTTTTTTTTTCCTCCAGGTAACATTCCTTTGGCACACTTTAGCAGAATCATAGGATCTCATGGAGAAAGTTTCGTTGTGTCTTGGATCTTTAGTAGTAGTGGACCTTAGAAGGCTAGAGCCAAAATATTGGATACCATTTTAGCCCAATTACCTTTCTAATTCAGGTCTCTAAATTTTAGTTGTTAAGCATCCAAGAGAGAAGATCAGTAATATTAACATATACAACAGGAGTAGTGAAGTGAGCCATTACAGTTTATGATCCAGTAAATCTAAAAATCTTCATTTCATACAAGCTACATGGCATTGCCTTTAATATCAAAGTGCTTGAGAATAGCTGAGCAGGGAAAACTTGCAGTCTCAGTAATTGTACTATCTTACTTAGGGAAAAAAATAATAAGGAAAATTCCTATAATGAGGAAAATAAAATGACAGATATAATGCCAGAAAATGCAACATGCCTAGAAAACTCACCCATGAAACTTCAGGGATATTGGACAAAACAAAGAAGTTAGAGCTACAGTAATAGAATGAGTCTTATATGAACTGGGTCTAAAATGAGTTAATCTGAAGCAGTAATTTAATAGTTATAATATTAATAATAGTATAACAGTGTGTGTAGCAACTTGTGCAGAAGTATTTAGTCACAGTCAACTTGAGTCATTGCTATCAGAAATTCAAACTACTTTTCTGCAATATATGACCCTAAGAGAAAATAATAATGCTATTAAAAAGGTGAGCACATATAATATCTTTCACATTTGACCAAGTAAATTTTGCTGCAGGATATAAATTCATTGGAATTCCAATGCAAATGACTTCTTATAAGACAAAGAAAAATAATAGAAATAGTTCTCAAAGTAATTACTTGGGCTTTGAATTTTACATGTTTTCCAAGGCCCTTTATGATGATACATAATTCATGAATTCATATTTCTCTGTTTGAAGTTTTTTTCCCCTCAAAGTGTTTTTCAATGATTAGGTCACATGGCCATAGCGCCCTTTAATGTGCTTTAATGTCTCTCTTTTTACGGTTGATCATTTTTCCACTTTGCTTAGGAATACATTAGCCTTTGCTATTTACCCTCAGAACATCTACTTTCTCAATGAAGTTGGAACAGAACCTGCACAGTGAGACTAATTGAATATTATGCATTTAAGATGATTAAAATGGATATAAATTTGAAATGGGAAATGTGTACACATGATAACAATAAAGATTAAATGATAATCAGTACAACTGGAGGAATTTATTTTAATAGTTGAACATATATTAATGTGTAGGCAAACAACTTACCTAATATAAAAATGATGTTGTCTTGAGTTTCTATAGATGTTTCTGTATGAAGACCCAAATAAGTTTTACAATTTAAAAAACTGAAATTTATTTCACCTACAAATAGTCCAATAGAAATGCTAGTATGGTTGTTAACAGCAACTTTTATTTTGGGAAGATTTTTAAAAATCTTCTAGGAACTTATGACCTAAATTCAGTGTTAGTTGTCCCTTTTTTTCCTCTAACAGTGCATTGCTTTTGTTTTCACATCTCATTCTTAATAGCTCTGATTTAGTTGATATTTATTTGATAAGTGGAGTGAAACAATCATTCTTGCTTATACTGAATGAAAACATTTATGAGTAGAGTGAATTAAAAAGAAGATGCTGCAAGACCAACAAAGAGATGTTCTGAATGCATTCTCAAAAGTTTATGTTACTTTATTAACCCAGACTATTTTCAAATGGGAATTAAGAAAGATTCTGATTTTCCTTATTACTCAGCCTTCTCTGTGCTGGAAGGGGTTCCCTGTATTAATTGCTTCTGTTCTCAGATGCTTCTAATTATTAACCTGCAGGTGTCTCTAATCACTGCGTCTTCCAGCAGAGTTTTGTCAAGGGCCATTAGCTGTGCAGCTTAATTACAATACACTGTACCTAGTTTTGTGTACTCTTTGATCTTGCAGATGATTTTCCAGACCTTAGAAAATAGTCATTGGCAATCATTTTACACAATTAACCACTGTGCTCTGTATCTCTTTCTCTATTATTAAGTTGGATCATAGAATTGTGCATGAGCTAATCCTTAAAACTAGGCAGTAAGATATACCTAACATTACATATTCTCTAGGAATATGTAACCAAGCAATGATCATTTACTACCATATTATAGCATCTGATGTCTGAAGTATGTATAGAGGTGTGTAAAGTCCCCAAACCTTAAGTGTATATGATCCTTGAAATACTCTTCATTGTTACATTTTAAAGATTTAAATAGAAAAAAAAAAACATGGTTAAAACTAAGCCTTTTCTGCTATATTGCATGGCTCAGTCACTTACCTCCATGTCATTTTTTTTAGTGTTTCAGAAATATGTTAGATGGACATAATTGGAATGACATTGACACTGTTCTTGAGCGACAAAGTATGTATTTTCTATTTCACATCAGAATAAATTACATGTTGAATAAAAGTCAACACACAGATAGAGATGTTCATAGGTCAATAGTTTCTCCTACTCAGAGTGCTTATTTGGATTTCTGAATATGTCTTTTGACCCAGATGTGGCATCTAAATGGGGCACAGTGATTATGGCCCTGAGAATGCAGAAAGCATGGAGGCCAGGCCTGCTGCTGGAATCAAACCTGATTCTGTCTGGTGGTTCCGGGCCTGCCCTCATAATTACTATCTGGCTCAACTCAGCAGAATCATCAGGGCATTTCTTGGGTGGTAGGTTTGCTATTCTTTTCTTTTATATGATATTTGTTTGCTTGTTTTGTATTTGTTGATTATAAATCAGGAGTTTATTGTTGCTATTGTCATTAGAATCCTAAAAATTGAATTTGACCATACATATTCATATTCAAAATTAGAATTATAACATAATGAAAAGCCTCATTTGTCTATTACCTACTGATGTAAAGTTAATGTTCAGCACATTTGCAAATATAATATCAATACTTCTTTCAGGGTAATAATTTATTTCCACTCCACTACTATATTATAAAAGCATGCAGAGTGTTAAAATAGGTATTGTTAACACTTTCAAATTCTTCTATTTGAAAATAGAATAAGTGTTTTTATACTTTTAGCATCCAAAAAGTGTATTGCTTAGCATGTTACTAAAAGATACCAACTAACTACAAAGAAAATTAGCAAAAAACCTACAGTTCTAATGCTATATTTTAGAATATCAGTATAAGATTATTTTTTAAATCAACAGGTTGCCAGGAAAAGATATTACTCATATTTATTTATTACAGTTTTGTACTCTTTGTCAACATTAAATTATCTGCCTCCTCTTAAAATTTAAGAAAAGTTTATTATACTTCTAAGCTAGAAAACTGAAATGTTATTATATTGGAAACTGAACTCTTACATAAAAGTTTAAATTGTGCTCTCTTTGAAGGAGAAATTTTCAAGAAGAATAGCATTTAATATGATTCTTCAACTGGTTTTGGGTTCACAGTTTTCTTAATTAGTATCATTATCACTCTGTTGTGTGTGTAAAAAAATATTAATCTGCAGTCTGCCCACAGATAGGAGAATAGCCTCTTTAGTTCACATGATCCTAAATAGGAATATAATTATCACCCATTAGCTTACCTACTCATGTGCTTTTCTAAATTTATAAAGTATTTATAAGTTATATTTTTTCATACAAAAGTAAGTCATCTCCTTTAAATGATTTCCTAGAAAAATAAAAGATCACCACATGCATGATTCACTCTGATACAGATAATGTATAAACGGCTGAAAGCCTCCTGGAAAAATTATTTATTTTAATTTATTATAAATGTCTGCATTAAAGTCTACTTCATGAGCCAGTTGAAGGAAATTATATTATGTTTAATATTAAAAACTGATTGGAATATATCTCTAATT
>PVIR01021363.1:0-29470 GCA_004026965.1 Petromus typicus
TGATTGCACTCCATAATGGGGATTTGTACCAGTATAAGACACAACTTAATTCTCATTTTTTTCCCATAGCCCTACCCACCCTACCACCCCCCCATATACATAAAATTTGTTTCCTTACTTTTTTGTTACAATCTCAACATTGTCCCCTTTCACCTTATTTTACATTGAGCATTTTCTATTTCACAATATATAACATACACATTTTAATGAGGTCCCCTGGTGATGAATGAACATAATAAACCTACCCAAGTACAGGTGGAGACTTTGTAGTAAAATACTGAACCTGCAATTGTACGTGAGTCATTAGAAGTAAATAATAATGATATAATAATAATAATAATAATAATAATAATAAAAAGACTATGATTTTCCATTGTTTTGGGCTTCAGGTGGATAGATTACATTACCAAAAATGGGCATGAACATTTTTAGTATTTGCATTCTTCCCAATAAGTTCCTCCATATAAAATCCAAATTTCTTTTTTGAAAGAGTGGTAAGAATAATCAAAGTTTGATTTTATTCACTATTACTATTGTTATTTGTCAGCATTACCATACCATAACTTCTACTATTATCGGGATTTGAGTGATGAAAGATTAATTGAAGTAGCTGATTGGGAAAATAAAGTTTATAAGTGATAAATTAATTCCCTGCTCATACACAAAATCATTTTATTTTTCTCTATTCCTCAGAAAAGCATTTGATGAGCTTATGAAAGTGGCTAGAGCGCCAAGTGTTTTCTAATTCTCTTCATGGAGCCATGTAGATTTTTTTTTAATATGTGGAGATCACAGTAGGTATCTATTAAAGTAAAAGAGAGTTAAATTCACTGTTACATATAGTCGAGGAATTAGTTTCAACATTCGCTAAAGTGTATTTCTCCCTGGTCATGCACGAACAATACAATGTGTCATAACATCCTTCATAAGTTGCTACAGGATATGCAAGACACACATTGCAATCAGGTGTTCTCGAGTAGTTGAACACATTTCAATTTTTTTAAAAATATATTTTTTACTATCTCTTTTTATTCCAGAGAAAATTTCATTTTTTTTTCTTGCTTTTGTTCATATATTTTTTTCCACTTCAGGTATTTTCCTCCTTGCAACTATTCTGAACTTTATTTCACATTTGATTAGTATTTTTCCAGCCTATTTATTTGTCTGCCCACCCCAAAGAAACAAAAGGTAAAAATGGGCAATAAAACATGAGGGAAAACATGGGAGAATGCATCTCTGCTAACTTTTTAAATAAGTTTCTCTCTAATCTTTTCTCTTGAACAGATGAGAGTGCTACTTGGCCATACGCAAGTGCATAAGGATCCAGATGGGAGGACGGCAGGACCCCTTCTGCTTCCTCCAATTGCTGTGGAGTGCACGTTCTCTCCAGAGCATGTACCAAGTTGGTATTAAATGTTCCAGGATTTGATTAGGATAAAAGTATGATTGGGGGGAAATGACAGCACTCGGGGTAAAGTTGGACATAGTATAAAGCTGATGAGGAATTAAGGAGAAAACATTGGCTATAAGTATATTGCAGTACAATTTAGGAAGTTTAGGCGATGGTTTCAACTTCAACATCAGAAGAGCCTGTGTACAAACGTGAGTGGATATATCCGGTGTCTTTTGTTATTACCTGGGATCAATCCATGAGAAGAAATTCCTGAACATGAGTGTAGGAAGGACCTCACCATGCAATCCCCTAGGTCCGTGATTAATGACACCCGGAGAGGTTCGTATCTGCAGCAGAAACTGCATGAATGACATATGTGGACTGTTATTTTAAAGAGATGTAAATTCCCTCCCTATTGAGTGGCTGCATTTGGATTTTGCTATACAAGTAAAAACACAGCCCATGTGGAAAAATATTGCATTCTTGTGAAAACCATCTAAATTGCAGTTACGCAACAATGTAATTTTTCAGAATTTATTTTCCTAAGAGAAATATCCGTGTTAACTTGAACCTGAGTCACAGTACGGATGATGGCACTCTCAAAAGATGAGATTGACACCTCAGCACACAGTGATTTGTGCACTGTATTTTTGTATTTTTCTTTTATCATTGAGAAATACCCACTACATGTCTCTGAATGCCACTGTAACTTCCAGTTTTATTTTCATACGAATTTGGATGTACCAAATGACAGAGCAAACAGCATATTTCTATATCTATGGGTGTTTTGCAAAATATTAATGGATACTAAAGTTATGAATTTTTTAGTAAATAATGTTTGGTCTCTTATTCTTAAATATTTTAACTGTGTTCAGTGATACCTTGTATAATGTAAAGCTACATAATTAGAGTAAACAGTTTGAGAGAATTATAGGTGGATGTTTTAAAAGTGATTTTGTAAGTGTTCTTTGAGGGTACTGGGAATTAAACCAGACTCTCATGCTTTATAGACAGGAAACTAAATTTTGCAATTTAACATTTCTGCCATCTTCTCTGTTTTAATTGTAAAATTTTTGCACTTTTAATAACAGCACTATAGAAGTGCATTAGTTCCACTGCAGGAAAAAAAAAAAAAGTTCTACACAAAATAGACATTCTTCCTCCCCTAAAAAAAGTTCCTACTTACACAGAAATAGATTTATGAATACAAATAATTAGTATGCATTAAAATTAGCATATTAAAATTAGAATTTAAGGTTGTAAAAATACATTAATTTGGGTATATAATTTTGGTATCTATAGTTTTACAATCTTTATAATTTTAGAATTTTAGTATATAATTCAAAAGTATAGAATTTTATAATCTTTACAATCTATAATTCAAAAGTATATAATTTTACTTTTTTTTTTTTTTTTTGGCTTTTGAGACAGGGTCTCACTCTGTAGTTCAGACTGGCCTTGAGCTCAACCTCAAACTCATGGCAATCCTCCTGCATCTGCCTCCTGACTCCTGGGTCACAGGCATGAGCCATCACACCTGGCACTGTGGTATGTGGTACTGATTGCAGGTGGACATGAGTCACTATGCACGATACTGTTGTATGTAGTTACTGGAGACGGAACCTGGGACCTTGTGCTTGCAAGGCATGTGCTGGAACCATTGGATAATCCCCAGCCCAAGCATATATGATTTTTGAATCTAGAGTATATAATTATAAAATTATAGAAATTTCAAACACCTAATTAGAAAAAATACATGTCATAGTATATAGAAATATTTGCTTTCTATACAGTTATCTTGGATGTAGACCTTCATAATTTTTTTGATAATTCTACTGACATGTCTACACTTTTTTGTATTTCTACCCAAATCCTCAAATCAAAAGGTTATTGTATATTTTCTATGAACCAATCATATTCTATTAACTTATTTTGTCTCATTTTTAGTAAATATATCCTCCAGGATTATGTTGAATTTATATTCATTCCATGCTTGATCTCAGTAATACAGTTTTCTTTTTAAATATTTAATCTTGTGAGTTATTTTATACTAGCTCAAAATCGTATATAAAAATATTTAATTTTCAGTGTTGCCTTTTTGAATACTATTTGGTAAAGTTTTTTTTTTTCTATGTGATATTGCTTTTGTTTATTATTCAGAAATAGCTTATTTTCTAACTTATGCTGAGTAATATACTTCTGGGCACATGATCTGTTTTGGTAAAGAGAGGGCTTGTGCTCATTTTATCATAAATTTTGACATGTAAATTCAATCTTACATTTCTGAGATCATTTTTAATTCACTGTGATGTATTACCCATTTATAAATCATTGAATTTGATATTTATTTTATCATATTATCTCTTATCTGTTACTAGTTTTATTTCTTAAACATTAAAAAAATAATGTTATTCTATCTTAATAAAAATTGTTAGAAATATTTTTATTGAGTATTTCTCTTGAACACTTTAGAAAGTTACATTTTCTCAGTATATACCTTGCACTGTTAAGTGGAACATCAAACTGATCTTGAGCAACCTTTCTTAAGATGTTTAAAAGAAGTACCTAGTGAATGATTCAAGTGTTTTATTTTTCTCATGAGAGCATTGTTACAGTATGATAAGGATTTTAAATTTAATAAAATGTACAAATATTGTCACATAAATTTGTTCATCATAGTAGCATAGATTGTTAAAGATGTATTTGTATGTATTAAATATGCATATATTTCAAATACATTTATATATATCAAGTATATACATATATATATATTTATTTATTACAAGTATACATTTGCTCATCTTTGATAACAATTTTTAGATTCTTTTAGACATGATGAAGCTAACAGAATTTAAGTTTATTTGATTTGGGGCAAAACAAACTTAAATTATGCTTCTATTTTTTCCCTTTCTTCTGAGTTTTGAAGCAGTTTCTGAAACTGTGTAAGTTTGTAGCTCTAAATATTATCTACTCTCCTTTGATTTGTGGAGTGATTGTTTTTATTTCTTCTTCCCTCTAGGTTTAAAGAACACATACGTTATATGTTTTACCATATGTTGAGTATTATTTTGTTGTTGTTTTTTGTACTTTCTATATTTTGCCATTTTCTGATTGTGATTAGAGTTATCTGTTTTAAAAACTTATTTTTCCAAGAACTTCTTTAATTATGGGTCTTTTTAAGGTAAGAATATTCACACAGGAATTAATTTAATAGTATATATTTAAAGATGTCATTTCTGTTTATTTTTATCTGATAATTTTATGGATTCCTGTAAGTCTCTACTAGACCATTCACCATTTTATACTAATCCCAGTTCATCCTAATTACCAGGCTGAAAACTCCAATATTTACAACTCTGCTGCATTCATTCTTTTAGTTCATTCTCCTTTTACAAATTAATGTTTATTAATGATTATTTCCCTGAGTGTTCTTTCTTCTCTGAAATATTTTCATCAGTGTGAATGAAGAATCTGAAGTAATCCATAGCTTCATGTCTCTGTTACGAGAAAGACTCTCAATTAAGGTCAAGTTTAAAGATCTGGAGTGTTCACCAGAACTCTCCAAATTAATAGGACAGAAGAGAATTTTACTCACTGTCTGTTCTCTTAGCCTTCTACAAAATAAATAAATAAATAAATAAATAAATAAATAAATAAATAAATAAATAAATACTTCCCTGAGCCAAGGTAAAACATAACCACTGGAACTAATTTTCTGTTCATATCATAAATCATTGACACTATACTTCAGTAATCATGTTTCTGAAAGGCAGCCAATAGGCAAAAGAAACACTCCATTAAACATACTTTTTGGTTAAAGGTCACCCATTCTGAAACACTTCATTTTCTAAAAGCTTGCCAATTCTTCAAACTCATGTTTCTCTAAATCCCATATAAGATCAGCACTTCCGAACCTTGCTAAAAGAGACTACTTTGCAAGTCCAAAATGCTGATCTCTACAGGAAACTAGCAGACACTACTTGGTTTCCAATTTTAGAGAACCAATAGCTGGGAACTTCACTACATTTTTAATATTTAATTGGTATATTAGGATTTACATAGTGACACACATCATATAAAATTTGTGTCCATGCATGATATATCTTGCTTTTTTTTCTCTATTCTCTTTTCTGACCCATTTTGTTTGCAAAAGCTTGTTTCCCCTTGCTTTCTTGTTTCTTCTTCCCTTCTCCAGTTTCCCTCTTTTTCATCTGAAAATTTTCTATCCAATTCAATCTTTTATATATTTTGATCATTTTTATAGTTGTGTTTTTTTTACAAAAGAGAAATAGTGTGATATTTAAATATGTGTGTGATTTATTTCACTGAAGAAAATAGCCTCCACATAAATGCATTTAGTAGAAATGTCTTGAGTCCATCCTTCCCTATAGTATTTTATACTGTGTAAATAAAACCCTGCATCTTCTTTATCTATCATTGTTTAATGGTTATTTGTGTTGATTTAAAGATTTATCTATTGCCAACTGTGCCAATAAAAACATGTGTCCATATATCACCATGGTGTGATGCTTTTAATTCAAGTTATAGAAATTGATTTCATTGATACATTTTGTAGATACACTATGATCTCATTTAACATTGAGAATTTTCCCCTGCACATTAGACATCTTAGAAAGGAAAGAAAAAAATTATAAAATTTTTAGTTCTTTCAAAAAGATTCCAGAAAAGAGAATAGATTGATCAAAGGAAATATCAACTTTTAATTTTTTGAGGGAACTTCACACTATTTTCTACAATCGCTGCACAGTGCACACTTGCACCAACAAAGAAAAAGAATTCCTTCTCCTCAAAGCCATGCCAGCGTTTTTTGTCAGCTGATTGCTTAATAACAGCCAATTGTTTTGGAATCAGAATCTCAGTATTATTTTAATTTGCACCTCTCAAATGATCAGTGACATTAAACATCTTTTCATGTATTTATTTGCTATTTTTACTTCTTCACCTGAGAAATGTCTACTCATTTCATGTCCTTAATGTTAGATTATATCTTTAAACTTGGAAGAGTCTGACTTTTTGAGCTCTTTATATACTACAGATATTAGTTTTTTGTCTGAGTAATAGCTGGCATTTTTCCCACTCTATAGATTGTCTCTTCATTCTGCAGTTGTTTCATTTGCTGTGATAAACTAGTAAGATTAGACCCCAGTTGGTGATTCTTGGTGATGTTTCAGTGCAATCAAAGTTTTGTTCATGAAGTCTTTGTCTACACCAATTCTTGAAGAGTAGTACTCTTTCAGCAGGTTCGCTCTTTCTCTTTTAATATTTATATATTTGATCCATTTCAGTTTTAGTTTAGTTACAAATAAAGATATGGGTTTAGTTAATAGTCTTCAGCATGTAGAAAAAAAGTTTTTTCAGGACCATTTTTTAGAAACCATCTTTCTTTCGGTGAAGTTGTTTGGCTCCTTTGACAAAGATAAGGTGGCTGAGTGTGGATGGAGTTGTTTCTTCATCTTTTAACCTGTTCTATTCATTCTCAAGTCTTTTTACCAGTACCATTAATTCTAATTAGAATAGCTTTATAATATAATTTCAAGTCAAAGTTTGATTTCTTTTTTTATTGTAGGTCTCTTCTGCTTCTGAATGAATTTTAGGATTTTTTTTTGTTTTGTTTTTTTGTTTTTTTGTTTTTTGTTTTTTGTTTTTAACGTTTTTTGAGACAGGGTCTCATTTTGTGGTTCAGGCTGGCCCTGAGCTCAGCCTCAAACTCACATCACAGCAATCCTCCTGCCTCTGCCTCCCGAGTGCTGGGATTACAGGTGTGAGCCACCATGCCCGGCACTGGTATGTGGTATTGGTTGCCGCTGGGGTGAGTTTCCACACCCAGTATTGTTATGTGGTTACCGGGGATTGAACCTGGGTCCTTGCGCTTGCAAGACAGGCGCCGGAACCACTGAGCTATATCCCCGGCCCCTAGGATTTTTTTTTCTAATTATCTGAGATATGCTATCAGTATTTTGATAAGAATTAGATTAATAGTGTGTAACAATTTTGGAAATACAGCCATTTCAATGCATTGATTTTCCTATTCAAGAAAATGCATTCTATTTTGTGATGTTCTCTTCAACTTCTTCTTTTTTTTTTTTTTTTTTTAGTAACATAGTTTTCAATATTGAATTCTTTATTTTTGAAACAGGGTCTCCCTTTGTAGTTCAGGCTGGCCTTGAGCTCAGCCTCCAACTCACATCACAGCAATCCTCCTGCTTCTGCCTCCTGAACCCAGGTCCTTGTGCTTGCAAGACAGGCAAAAGAACCACTGAGCTAAATCCCTGGCCCTCAATATTGAATTCTTTCACTTGCTTTATTAGATTGAATCTTTGTATGTCATTTTTTGGATACTATTGTGAAAGGTATTATTTCTCTAATTTATCTTAGTGAATTTGTTTCTTTTGTACAGGGATATTATTGATTTTTTTTTTTGTCCTGACTTTGTATCAAGCTATGTTATTTAATTTGCTGATTAAACTGATAATTCTTTGGTGGAGTTTTTGAGGTCTTCTATATAGAGCATCAGGTTATCTTCAAATAATAATTTAATTTCTCACTTTCTTGTTATAGATGGAGGGGAAGTTAATATTGTTTATTTCAAAAGCAGTCTGTAAATAGTTGACCTCGTAAGTAGGTTGTTTGGAGAAGGGAGTCTGGCTGAAGATTACGTGCCAAGATCAGAGTAACTCACACTGAAATTCTATTCTCACAACTAAAACTTTCAGATTAGAAAGACAGTGCTTTAAGTACAACAATATATTTTGTCTATTCAGTTCTTAATTCAAAAATATTTTGTATTCTCCTTAATGAGCGTTGTTTACATTAATTTCCATAAAGAACACACATAATTCAACTTACCTCAAATTATTTCCAATAAAAATCCGTGCCTGGAACTGGACAGCACCTTTTTTCAGTCTCACTGGCACTGACTGTCCTGAAAACTCACTTTATCTCTCTCAGTTCTGTCTCTGATTGCATATTTTTCGGGTTTGTTTCACATGGATCATACAAATGGGCAGATGGGACTGTAAACTTACTGCAGGAGTCCCAGGCACTTACTGGCTACATGGTGAGCCCAGGGCCAGCCTGAACTACAAAGCAAGACCCTGTCTCAAAAACAAAAACAAAAACAAAAAAATCCTATGACATAAATAAACCTTTCCTCCATTAACTTGTATGTCAGGTATTTTGTTTCAGCAGAGAGAAAAGTAACTAAGACAAATTCTATGATTCCAATATTAATGGCAGTGAATATGGCTTTAACATTATTGGCAAACTTCCATGTTTAGACTTTTTTGAATTCAATATTTTGAATTTTACATATAATATATTGGAAACTTTAGACATTTTTGATAATACAATATAGCTAATACCTTTCAAACATATTCTCAAGTACTCTAAACTAGTCCTCAAATTTCTACCTCTGAAACTTAGTTTATTGGGGGTATGTTTAAATTCTGGAGAATTGGTTCTATGTTTCAAGAACAAATTTAAGAGCATCTACATTAAAAATTTCATTTGTGCAATATAAATATGTCAAAGAGATAATAGAATTATGTCAAAGGAAATCGGATGAGACTGGATTTTAATTCAGCAAATGTGTACCCAAAGTTCACTAAATTCTATACTTGTGCTTTTAAGAACCATTTACTTGCATGTACATTTGCTCCCCTACTCTCTCTAGCTAAAGGAATAATGGCCAAATGGAAGGTTAATATACTACTTTCAAATGTCAAAAATGACTTATGTAATTAATCAAATCAATTTGGAACAGAAAATGATAAGGTTCTTTGAATGTAATTACCATAAAAATGTATTCCAGATTTCCATCAGATTAGCAATCAGTTTCAAATACCTTAAATGGAAAAATACACATTTTCTATTTATGGTTTACAAAAGGGTAGAAAAGTGTATAAAATATTCAAAGCACATTTTCTCCTTATGTAAATAAATGTTTGTAGTCATACATGGAAAAAAATACAGAGAGGAGCAAAACACAGAGTACACTGTCAAATCAGACTTCAGTGAGATAGAGATATTGTTTTTCTGAGAACTTTAAATATAAAGCCAATGAAGTGATTTCAGAAAAATGTGGGAGCAGGTTAGGACCTCAGTGTCTGATTTATTTATTTTTTTCTCCATAGGCATTTCTGAAACCAATGTCCTAAAGAAACTTACAGATGAAATTTATCGGTTATCCCAAGCAACATTGCTATCCATAATATTCTTCAGAGTTATACATTGAGGGCTCGATGCCCAGTACTGTAATTTTGAGAGGCTACAGGCTGAAAGGTGACTGTATCATGCGGGTGTTAACCTGCTGACCTGGCATAGATTAATCCATCAATGATGAGCACGTTAGATGAATGACCTGTTAAGAGGTGTGGCCATAGTGAAGAATTGAGGTCACTGGGGGATACCTCAGATGGATGTATTCTGTCAGACTAGCCTTCCTCTCTAAATTTCCCCCTTGCTCTGATGCCTGGCCACCACCAGTAGGACAGTTTTAGCCTGCCATGAGATTGTGCTGTGATACATCTGCCTTGGAACAAGTCCACCATAGATTAAGATCTCTAGAGTCAGGAGCCAAAGTAAACTTTCTTCCATTCAGGGCATTGATGTCAGCTATTCTGATTTAATAACAGAAACCTGACCTGATATTGGTATGGAGCAGTTTCATCTATATACTGGTATATACTGGTCTATTCTCTGTTTCTATAATGACATATCTGAGCCCGGCACTCTTGTTCACTCTTCACTCTCTCTCTCTTTCTCTGTGTGTCTCTCTCTCCATTTACATAATATATATACTATGTATGTATTGATATATACATTATGTATTATATATATATGTGTATATATATAACTATAAGTATAAATAGTTATGTTAGTATAGGTATAACTATGCTGTAGTTATAGTGTGTGTGTGTGTGTGTGTGTGCATGTGTGTGTGTATGTGAGTGTATGTGTTATATATCCCCAAGGTCTGGAGGTTGTAAGAATCACACTGATATCAGGTGATAAATCACAATTTGGGGAGTATGTTGAGGTAGAAGAATGCACATTGTCAGAGAGGAAGCTAAGGAAGGCTGAGTTCCTACAGTATCTTTGGAGGAAATGCATCCTATTGACCTAAGAGCCTACTTTCCACACCAAGTCATACTTTCTAACAATTTCAACATATTATCCAACATTGTCACCTTGAGATTTGTTTTCAATGCAAAGATTGTTAGGGAATAATCTGTGACCACAAAAACTTATGCGACATATTTTTTATTTTACAATAGTAATATGACATTTAGAGATGCAAGTCTAGCCATATCTGTAGATTTTGAGATTTTTTTATTTAAATAAACAATAACTTCTTGTTAAGAACATTTTACAAGTGAGGACTTTTTTTGTGATGAATATTTAGTCTTTCTTCCCAGAAATGAAATTAATACATTGAAAATAATATTAACTAGATCACTAGTTGTTATATGATTGCTCCTGGAAAATAGAATTGATAATAAAGGAGAAATAAGCAACAGCCAATAATTTATGTGGCTCATTTAGAATATTTATATATGTTGTTTATGTTTTTAATGGCGTATTCTAAAGTCCGATCAGTATATATGATTAACTGAAGGAGTTGGGGCTGTTACTTAATCTTTTAAAAGTACTCATATTTTAGATTTAAAATAAGAATTGCAAACTATAGAGCCTGCTGCAGTTTTATTGGTCCCAAACATGAATGCTGGAATTCTATACTTTCATTTATTAATATAGCCTCATGTTTTAATATTGTGATATTTTTAATTACATTACAGTGAACTTTGTTGGTCATAATACTTTGTATATTTTTTCTTGGATTATTGAATCTGTCCACCTCTCTCATTAACTGATCTCTCCTTCTCATATACTTTTTCTTCTCCAGCCTTGCTGAAATTGATCAGTGGAGTTTTTCTTCCCATCATATCCTTTGCATTTTTACATGCTGAACAAACAAATATTGAGTTCATAAGCATATGTCATATGTATACTTACATTTTATTCGAATTTGTGAAACAAAAGTGCACATTGTGTGGGGAACCAATAAAAAGAACATAAAATATGTCATTTGAGCAATCTTCTAGCATTTAAAACAAAAATTACTGGTGATAGGAGAGAAGCAAGTAAGAGTCAAAAATTTAACTCCTTCGTTTTATCTTATCTTTGGTCACTGGAAATTTGATCCAGACCTTTAGCACTAAGCTTCATCTCCCCACCCTGTTTGTGTTTGGTTGTCTCTTGTTGGAGATGAAACAGAGTCTAGGTAAACTGTTAGACCTTCCAAGTTAGGCTGGAGCTTCTAGTCTCCCTGCTTCAGCACAGGACTACATATGAGTTCATTACATTGGATAAGATACAATGATTTCTTACATGTAGCACTTTGGATTGTGAGGCTGAAACCTTCAGGTTTAGTTTTAGAAATGGAAAGAAAACAAAATATTGTGTTATATTTGTTACACATTGCTTTTATTTTTTTTCTTTCTTTTTCAGTTTTAGGCTTTTTGAATCCTATACATTTTATAAAATAGGACTGAATAAATTCAAAATCATAGAACTGAAGGGATAATTTTTATTAATATTATGGACAGATATTCTAAAATCTTTTTTCCTTGTTCCTTATATACTCTCTTCTCCTTTTACCTGATACATTGTAGTTGTCTCTAAGACTTTTGTTTCTTCTACATCAGTCTTTAATGGAAAGTGATATTCTCCAAATTTTTATCAAGGTCTACAACTTTTCTCCCTCTTGCCAACTCCGACTACCTCTTTTTCTTCATACAACACCTATTTTTTTAGGTGGTCATTATTCCGCTCCATAATTAACATTCTGAGTTCCACTCTCCTATGGATCATTTACCTACAGCCATTGCTTAAAAATGTAGCAAGTATTTGTTATGATTAACACGTTTGAAAAGCAAAAATCATTTTATATTAATGTATATTGTATTAATGAAATAGTTTCACAGTATTAATGCAAAAATTATATTGTCTTAACTGCAGTATTCTAAATGATTCTCAAGGGATATATATTGTAAAAAATACAGAGCAAATCATGTCTAATGTGAAACCTTTACTTTTAAATACTTTTCATGATAAAGGTGGAATAAATTTTTAAACCTTACTTTTATTTTCCCATGATTTTTGGTGATCACACTATGTCCTTTTTAGTCCATGGAAACCAACTAATGATCACAGAACATGACTTCTGTCATAATAAAATAATATTTTTTTTCTTTATTGGAAAAGATGTATTGGACCGATTACCTCACCTGCATTTTGCAGCCCTGTCTTTACTCCATGGCATACACAGAGTCACAGAGCTTAGTGAAGTAGCTCCTACAGAGTTCAAAAGCTATTCTTTCAAACAGATGATCAAATTTCCATTGCATTATCTCTTCTGTCCTCCTTTTACGGCTTCTTCATTGGAAATTTAAAATTTATTCTCCTGTTTCTGTCTAATGTGGCACATGTACCATATAAATGCAGAAACAAGAGTCAAAAAGAAGTTAATTGCCTCGCTCAGGAACACAGAGTAAATCAATGTAGAACCAGTTCTAAATGAATTTGGTCACAAATAACCACTCTCCCACAGGAACTTAAAGCTAATGTAAATTAAACGTTAGTCAGCCTAAATAATAGAAAGTTTTAAAATACAACGTGTCTTAAAATAGCTGAGCCAAGAAGAACCTACACAAGGAAGTACATTTTTTTTTTCATTTTTACAGAAACATCTGTGGCCTTCCTCTTAGTACAAGTGTTACATTTTGTTTCATTTTATCTATTTTATATGCACATCAAAACTAAAACTTACACTACTTTCAGTAATCCCGGTAATTTTTTCAAAAAAATATAATATACCTTTTAAATAGTTTTGCTTCCTCTTTTATTTGGTCCAATTTTTACTTTACAACTGGTTATTTTAAATAACATAATAAATGAATATCATTGTATGTAAGGATGCATTCTAATTTATTAAATTAAAGATCTGTTCAGTATACATTGAAATACTATGTATTATAATAGATGACTATGAACAGTTATAGTTTAAAATATAGGTTACCTAAATGAACAGATAAAAATCTCAAAAATAAACAACATTTTGAGGTTGAATCTTGAAAAAATAGAAAACCTGAGCACAACAATAGGGAAGAATGTCATTGAATAAGTAATAAAATGTGACCTATCTTGTTGGTTTTGCTGGTGACCCCTACAATCCCAGTAATTAAGAGGCTGAGCAGGAGAATGACTTGAAAGTTTGAAACCAGCCTGAACAAAGGTGTGATTTCAAATCCAGCCTCAACTACACAGAGATACCGTTTCTCAAACAAACAACAACAATAATATGACAAAGAAAAGGTGAATGGGAAGATCTCAGGACTGAGTCCTGCCTGGACATCTATACCTTGAATAAAAGTATTTATAATTTTCTCATACCAGAGAAAAGATGTGATAAATTAAGATGTAAATGAGATATAGAATTGTATGTCATATATTGTGAAATAGAAACTTCTCAAAGCGAAATAAGGTGAAGGGGGAAAAATAATGAGATTATAACAAAAAAAGAAAGGAAATAAAGTTTATGTATATAGGGGGTGGGGTGATTGTGTGGGTAGGGCTATAGGAAAAAATGAGAATTAAGTTGTGTAATATACTGGTAAAAACTCTCATTGTTGAGTGCAATCATGATGTGTATATGTAATGTATCAGTAAAGATTTCAATTAAAAAGAAGTCTTTATAACTTTTAAAGTAATAATTAGTTTTAAAAGATATTACATATGCTCTTCAATGAAAATGTATACCACATTATTTTATTTTTGTCTTCTTAGTCTCAGGCATAAATTTCACTTGTTCATGATGAACATACCTTAATGTGCCATTAGATTTAATTGACTAGCACTTTTTTTAGATTTCATCAGGAACATTGGTCTATAATTTTGTAGTTTTTTTGTAGCATAGTTATTTGGTTTTGATATAAGGCTAGGCTTCATGACAAATACAATGGGGAACTATATCACTTCCTTAATACTTTTTTGAGAAAATGTTATTTTTTTCTTTAAGAATTTAATAAAAAACAACAATGGACACTATATGATGTTTGTTTGTTTGTTCTAGGTAGTGTATATATGATCCAATGTATACCTGAGTATGACATATTCTCATTTTCCTTTTTTCATCCAACTGCCCTTCATATATCTCCTACCTGTTCAAACCCTAAAATTGCATAATTTAAAAGACAGACTTTATCATGGTAATAACTAAAAAGGAAAAGATTAATAGAAATTTAATTTTAGAGAAATACTTGCAATACAGTATATTACAAGAGAAAGCTCATGATGCATATATGTAATGTACCAATAAAGATTAAAAAATTAAAAAAAAAGAAATATAAGCAGGAATTCAAAGTCACAAGTCATACAAGAGAAAATTCAAATGGCTGGCACACGAGAAAAGTTACTGCAATTCGTGGCTAGTCTGGGAACTGCAAGTTAGAGCATAGATGAGACATCACATTGTATCTATCAGTGTGACAAAATTAAAATGAGTGATCACATCTATTGTCGGCAAGAATGCGGGCAGAAAATATCCTCTGCTATTGCTGGAAGTTATGTGAATTGTTAAAAAACATCTTAGAAAGCCATCTGGCAACCACTACAAGATTAAAAATACATTTACACCTCCTTCTACCAGCTCCATTTCTGGGAATCTATGCTGCTTAGTTGGATGAAAATATATATATATTTGTGTTTTAGAACAGAAGTTTGAGATGTTTATCATCACATATGTGATTGCTGCAAAAAGACTATGCAAAATATTCAAGGGTAAATATACTTATAAAATCATTGTATACAATGAACTGTGCCATTAGCAATTTATTAAATAATTCAAAACTAGGTTTGAGTGTTAAGTTCAGAACAGTGTCCATGATAGGAGTGAAATATAAGTACTAGCAAAAATTATTATAATGAGGTTTAGATGATCACAGAATGTGAACAATTTTTTTTTAAACACTAATGGAGATCACTAGCACTAATACAGTGAGTTTTAAGAGAGTGAGTAGGAAGTGATGCTGGAGGACAAAGGGAGAAAAAGTTTGAAATGAAGAGAAAATTTCTATTACTGGTATTTAAAAATTTAAAGGATGAAATGGATAACGTGTATGAAAAGAAATACCTAAAGGTGCTATGACATAATGAATTGCACTGATTTGGTGGACTCAGTGTCTGCTGACAATGATCTAGCAGTAAACAGATTATAGAACAGCTTTCCTTTATTGCCAGATTTTGGTTTCTCTTGGTGATGATAGCCTCTAAATAGAAAAACATTCTCCGAGGTAAGCCCGATTCTGTGAACAAAGATTTAGTGAATTTTCTCAAAAGCATGTATTGCTGGATCACTTGAGTTTTAGATGAATTATTTCCCTGATACTTTATGATATGTCTCCTAATCACTAAATTCTAAATGATATTCCAGGGAAATTTAATTTGAGAGTAGTTATATTTATTTTACAAAAATAACTATTATGAGAGATTTAATAGAATCATCTTTCATTAGGTTGTATATTTAAGTCATATTTTTATTTTGAAATATTATAGCTTTTTATCTGCAATACTTTAAGACAGTAGTTGAATATACTATGATATTTTTTAGTGAAATGGTTTTAATTTCCAGTTTAAGAGCTAAAAGGTATTGCAGTTGTAAAAAAAAAAAAAGTTCTCCAGAGAAAATAATCCATCTTCAGGGGTACATTAAAACATTTGTGTGTGTTTAGAAGACACAAGTGACCCACATAATAATGTTTTCAGAAATTTTTATCAGTGTTTGACAGGAATGTGCCTAATATAATTTGGAAATAAATCAAAATCTAATTTTCTAAAGCACACTTTTGAAACTCCCACTGTACGGCCTAGGAAAGGATACAACCAATATACCCTCTGTAAAGGTAAAATGGTTATAAACAAGATTTCTACCTCAAATAAAAAACAGAATTACAGTACAATTATTTCTGCCAAAAAACCCTAAAATTGAAAGCATAATAAAAATAATTGTATGAGTGATAAGTTCTACTATTTGCCATAATTCGAGATCTACCATCATCAATATATTTAAAGAATATTCTTAAAAACATTGAAATATTAAATTTTGTTCATTAATATATTAATTCTAAAGACATGAATAAAATAATGAAAATTTAAAATCTCATGTGCCAAATATACATATAAAAATGAATTGTAATAAAAGTTAGAATATTGTCAACTGGATAATCATGTTGAATATCAAATTTCCTACAGGCAATAAGGAATTGGCATGAACGTATCATTTCCTTTTGTTTCTGAAAACATGACACCAACTTATAATATTCATTATTCTCATGTAATCTATTTTTTATCCACTTTAGAATTATTCTTTCAAGATGCATGATTTTTTTAGACAAGGTCTTGCTATATAGTTCAAACTGACCTTGAACTAATTATTTATTCCAAGCTTCTCTCAACCTCAGGGTAATCCTTCAGCCTCAGACCCCCAAATATTGAAATTACATGAATGGATCAGAAAACTCAGCCCATCAAAAAGTATAGTTTAATATTGGACACATAAATGAAGTTGGGTACTATATTTTCAATGTGGAATCACAAATGAAGAAAATTTTATCATCTAATGTGGTATAAAAGAAATAGTAATATCTAGAGATTTAATGCAGTATGGTATTTGTTTTTGTGTTTTAGAAAGCCGTTGAACATAACAATGTATGAAGTGTTCAAGAACTGATGGAATGCATTGTTTCAAGCCAATACAACAATTTTTAAAAAGGTATATTGTGCCAATAGATACGAAGATTGGAAGATTGAATAAAACGCAAAAAAAAAATTGCAAAAAGGACTATAGTAATTGTCAATATAAGTAGAAGAGAACTTAAATCTAGTAAAAGTTGACATACATGAAATTGTTTAGTTCAACATGATCGAAAGTTTGATTAGAAAGTTATTTTTGTATTAAATCATATACAAGTCAATATTGTATATTCCTCATACTCACTTGGCTTTTAATGATCTTTTAAAAAATGATTCTCTCTGGAGCTGAAGTGTGATGCAGGAATTTAGGCAAACAATGGCCATCCCAAGACAGCCTGTTGTGACCAAGGTGAGAGAATTACATAGAAAGGGAATATAATTTTTTTTTTCTCTTTCATTTTTCTAATCACTATTTGTATTAAAAAAATTAAGTTCATGGTTTCATTCAAAGGCCTAAAAGAATGCAGCTTCTACAAAATGTGTTGACCAGTCCAGGACACAGAAAAATCCAACCAGGGTCAAGTTGGACCCTGGGTCAAGGGTTTTATAAAAACCTCAGAGACTCAAACTGTACTGGAATCTTTCCCAGCATAAATAGGAATACTTTCTCTCCCGAGCTGGTCAAACAGCTTGATTTTCCTTGTAATAAAATAACTTCTGAGAAAATCTACTTACTCAATATATGTGGCTTAATTCACCTTCTTAATATTGGTCCAACTTTGTGTATCGAGAGTTTTATCTTTTCTGTTCTGAAATTCACTTCACAGCAAAATCTGCCTGTTTCCTATACAATTGCCCATGTCTTTTCTGAATTCTTGCCTCAAAGATACAAGAATTAAAGGCCTGGATTCCTAGTGAGAGTAAGAAGAGGAGAGAGGCTAATATCCAGAATGGATTTATCACCACTATCTAGTTGTAGAGTCTTCATCTCATTCCAGGAAGAAATATTCTACTTATTAATCACATCTCCAAATCCATTTCCTGTGCACACACAACTATTAATCTATTTCTGTACCTGTGGATTTCTGTATCTGATGTGTTACATGAACAGTCATAAAATATGTATCCATAGGAGTCTTCTTTTATTTAATGTCATTTGTTCAATGTTTGTTCATACAAATATGATTAATATTTACATTTTTAATTTTTAGAGAAAAATCATGCTTCTTCATCCGAAAAATAAGTGTCATAATTTACAGTATATACTGGAAGTGTATTACACATAATAAAGGTGATAAATTGGATATAATTTCCTTTATAAATAGCACACATTTAAAAAAATCATTAATATCTGGTGTATAAAATACCTGAGAAAACAGATTATAACACAAACCCTGAGCCATGCACTCGATCCTGCTTAGGGACTTCGAACTCTCACGTCCAGCCATGCCCTCCATTCAGTCCGGTCCAGATTCTAGTTCTGCAGTTGTGAAGTCAACTCTCTTCTCTCCATGCTGCACATCGTTATCCCACGTCAGAAGCTAGGAAGAGTTTGGGAAAATGGCATTTAGTGAATGCTCAATGTATCTCCACTTCTATGTCTTCTGCATTAGTTTTTCTCTATTTTCATATTAGTTCTTCACAACTGTTCTACTGTTTTACAAATGTATATTTTTCTTGTAAACTCAGTTATATTAACTTTTTACTTGACAAGGAATTAAAAATTATATGAATTAAACTTCTGCTATTCCTACAATAAACATATTGCAAGTCCTATCATATTGATCTTTCTATTTTCCATAACACAGGTGCTTGTGAAAATATTTTGTGCTTAATTTCTTTTGCTCTCCCTCCCATTGATTTTTGACTTCAGCTCCTGCTAGCTCGAACTTTATTTTACACTAGTATCTTGAAACCACTCTCTGTTCTTTGTAATTCTAGTTTCATTAAAGTAACACAATCTTCTACATTGTTTTTATATCTTATTTTGTCATAAGCAACTTTTTTAAAAAAGTATCTTTATTGGTACATTATGAATACACATCATAATCACATTCAACATTAAGAGTTTGTACCAGATTAAATGACATGACTTTCATTTTTTCCATTTTTCCCCCCTCCATTCATCCCCCCACCCCATATAGACACAATCTTTGTTTCCTTTTTTCTTTATTATTACCACATTCATTTCCCCCTCGATATTTACCTTCACACTCTCTTTGCTTTTAAATATTTTCTATTTCACAATATCAACTATACATACTACAACTCATTTACAACTTCATGTTCTCATATCAAGAAAAGATATGATATTTACACATCTGTGACCTGTTAATTTTGCTTATGAAGACATCCACAAGGTACAAACATTTGAAAGTGAATGACTCAATCTTATTATTTTTAATGGCAGAGTAATACTCCATTTTATAAAAGAAACACATCTTCCTTGCCCAGTCTCCAGTTGATGAACATTTGGGTTGTTTCCAAGATTTAGCAATCATAAACTGAGTTGCTACAAACATGGGTGAACATATGTCACTGTGAAATGACTCTTTTAATTTCTTTGTGTATATACCTAGCAGAGTGATGGCTGGGTCAAATGAGACTTCCAATGCTAGTTTTTTGAGGAATCTCAACACTGATCTCCACAGGGGTTGTACGAGTCTACATTCTCACCAGCAATAGAGAAAAGTTCCCTTTTCTCCGTAGCCTCACCAACATTTGTTTCTGGAAAATTCTGAGATGGCAGCCATTTTTTGTGGAGTAAGATGAGATCTCAGTGTTGTTTTTATATGCATCTCTCTAATGACTAATGATGTTGAGCATTTCTTCATATACTTCTTAGCTGCTCTGACTTTTTCCTCTGAAAAGTGTCTATTCATTTCAGATGCCCATTTTTGAACTGAGTCTTTACATTTAGGTGGGCTGATTTTTTAAAGCTCTTTATATATTCTAGACAGTAGCCTTTTGTCTGAAGAACAGTGTTAAAGATTTTTTCCAAATTGTCAGTTGCCTTTTTCTCTCTGTTGGTGGTTTTCTTTGCTGTGCAGAAGTTTATTTAAAGATTGTAGTCCAATTTGTTGGCTTCTTCTGCCAATACTTGTGCTATCGAGGTTTTGTTCAAGAAGTCTTTCCCTAAGCCAGTGTCTTTGAGAGTTTTACCTAACCTGTTTTGCAGCAGGTTCATAGTGTCTGTTTTAATATTTAGGTCTCATCCATTTTGATTTTAGTTTGGTACATGGTGAAAGAGCTAGGTCTAGTTTTAGTCTTTGGCAGGGTAAAACCCAGCTTTTCCAGCACCATTTGTTAAAGAGGCTATCTTTCCTCCATTGAGGATTTTTGGCTTCTTTGTTAAAGATGAGGTGGCTCAGTGTATGTGGAGTAGTTTCTGGATCTTCTAATCTACTCCACTGATCCTCAGGTCTGTTACTTTGCCAGTACCATGCAGGTTTTTTGTTTGTTTGTTTGTTTGTTTTTGTTGTTTGTTTGTTTTTATCATGGTGGCTTTATAGTACAGTTTCAGTTTCAGTGTTGTAATACTCCCACCATGTTCCTATTGCTTAGAATTGCTTTTGCTATTCTAGTCTTTTGTGGTTCCACATGAAAGTTTGGATTTTTTTAATCGAGGTCTGTTAAAAATATGCTGTTGGGATTTGAATCAATATTGTGTTGAATCTGTATGGTAGTTTTGGGAGTATAGCCATTTGGAAGAAACTGATTCTTCCTACTGAGGAGCAAGGTATGTCTTTCTATTTGTTCATATCATCTTCAATCTCCTTTTTCAAAGTGCTGCAATTTTAAGTGTAGAGGTCTTTCACCTCCTGTTTTAGATTGATTCCTAGATATTTTATTTTTTGGGTGATAGGAACTGAATTCCCAATTTCTATCTCAGTGGGTCTACTGTTTGTGTATACAAACGCTATTGATTTCTGAATTTTGACCTTGTATCCAGCTACGTGACTGTTTGGCAATTAGGTCCAGCAGTTTTTCAATTGAGTTTTTAGGGTCCTCTAGATAGAGTATCTTGTCATCAGCTGTTCATCAGCATTCTCCAAAATAGACCATGTGCTGGTTCATTTAGCAACTTTTTTTTTAATACTCTTCTTCAAATAGCTTTATAGATTACTATTGGGTTATATGGTCTTCAATTCTATGCCTTTATTTAACATTCAAACTTCCATGTGTCTATCAAATAAAATTTTCTTGTCAGTAAAATCTTGATAAATTATAAGATACGTATATCTAATTTGTAGATGAGTTGGATGCTTTTCTACTAAAATACTCGTAACTAAATTTCTGGGTAATTATATTCACTACTTTCCTCTAGATCTCATTATTCTTTCTTTATACTTAATTTCTTTTCAATTGCCCACTGAAAATTTTTATTCTTGTCTCTTTCTTTTTTTCTCATTCTAGACATTCATTTTGGTCAATTTTAATATCCATGGTTTTTTCCACAGTCTTTAACCTGGCAAGTCCCAGTTAATATCCTTATATTTTAACCCAAAGAGCTCCTAATTTTTGTTGTTCTTGTTGTTAAGAGAGGGTCTCACTTTGTAGTTCAGGCTGGCCCTGATCTCAGAAACTCACAGCAATCCTCCTGCCTCTTCCTCCTGAGTGCTGGGATTACAGACGTGAGCAACCATGCCTCACACTGATTGTCATTCTGATTGCTGGTGGGTGTGAGTCACCATGCCCAGCATTGTTGTATGTAGCTACTGGGGACTGAACCCAGGACCTTACACTTGCAAGACAGGCACCAGAACCACTGAGTTAAATCCCCTGCCCTAGAGATCCTAATTTTCCTAGATTTTTTTTTTTTAGGTTTTTTTTGTTTTGTTTTGTTTTGTTTTGTTTTGTTTTAGGTTTTTGGAGACAGGGTCTCGCCTTGTGGTTCAGGCTGGCCCTGAGCTCAGCCTCAAACTCACATCACAATCCTCCTGCCTCTGCCTCCCGAGTGCTGGGATTACAGGCGTGAGCCACCACGCCCGGCTAGAGATCCTAATTTTAATCCTTTAAAACCTTCCCATTTTTTCATCTTTATCATTCATGTATTGATCAAATGTCATCAGCTTTAATTTGATTACTGAAAAACCATTTTATTAGATTAATCGTAGCCTATCTAATATTTTTATGAATATGCTTAGTTGTATGGGAAAAAAATTTGTTCAGCTCACTATTATAGAATTGTAACTGGCACATGATATATAATAACACTGTTGAATATAAATATGCAAACTTGCATTAAGAAATATTGAAATATATGTTTTAGAGTGATCACATTTTAAAAATTTGTATTCATTTCATATAAACAATAAGCATGGCATATTTTCTAACAGAGAGTGCTTCTGTAATGCAAATATATTTTAATATAGTTTGGGAAACTATTATATCCTTCAAAAAACATTTATTTTATCCTAACACAAGATAAATATTAAAGGCATATCACAGGTAAAATTTTACAACGTTCACTTATTGTGCTGTTTCTCTAGTAGTCTAATCTGAACTGACCAGTTGGTTCTCCTTAGGTAAAATCTAATTATTTGTAAACAGGACTCCTGGGCATTATTTTATATTTGCATCATTTGGGTGAATAATGTGCTTCTACATTTCATAAAATATTTGCCTGGCATCTCCTATACATACAATAGTATAAATCCTAATGGATGTCAGTTATAACAGATGTTCTTCAACTTAATAGTTAAGAAGTAGTGGCATAAACACAATTCTCTCTTGGATGACTAGGTTTTCGTACTTTTTTTTATTATTACATGTGCCATCGGTTATTTGTCATTATGTGTCCCTCATGAGAAGTTGGATATTAGGCCAATCATTAAACCATAAACATTATAAATTATAAAACAATTTTGTACTTCAGGTATAAAAAATAAATATAGCTACACTAAACTTATATTGACAAGATAGAGAGATACAATTCTAAAAAGTGATTTAAAATGCATGCTGTTCATATATGTGGAAAAGGAAGCAGAAACTCAGAAAGAAGAAAGATAGAGGAACAAGTCATGAAATTTATAGACACGATGAATAATGAATATATTATCTGATGTTATATAAGGCATAATTTTTCTTTCTAACTGATAGAATTCAAAAGGTTATATTCCTTGTGAAATATTTTAGTAGAAAAATGTTAATGTGAAAGGACTAAAAAGGAGCATATTTAATTTTTATTAAAATGTTCATTATATTATAAAACCACTTGTTTTGAAGTTTACTCTACTCTGACAACCTTCAGAAACTCCGTGTCCTGAATGCTACTCAGGTGATGAGGAAGCCTTTCAGCATGGAGCCAGAATCGGGTTCACAGTGCTCATAGCTCTGTGTGCAATGGAAAGTTACTGCTCAGAAAAGCACGTACTGGTCTCAAAGCTTAAAGCCCACTGGCAAATTGCAGCTTGTTTGTGAGAATGCACTGGGAGAAAAGACTGCAGGTAACAGGCAGGAAATATCATCTTCAGGTGGCTGCATTTTGCAGTGAGAACATAGAATGCTCCTTCTGTTAGATCTCTGGATTAAAATGCTAAAGATCTATGTGGAAATCATAGATAGTCAATGCTACCACTTGCCTTTTTAAACTTGTTCTGAGATCCACTCATAAACCATACAGAGTACTTTGCTTATGATTAATGGGCCACGTTCTTAGAGTTTTGAAAGGAATGTGGAGTGAGTCATCCTCACACTATTCGCCAGCTGTCTATCACTGATGCTCAGGGCACTATTTTTGTCTCTTGACATTTGAAATTTTCAAAAGACAGCTTAAAATGGCTTCCTGAATATTTTAAAAAATCTAAAAATAATTATTATCACATATTACCATTTATTCACTCTCCATGGCCTCTTTAATGAACATCATTATTTATTAAGCACATATTATTGGCTCACTTCCAATCTAGAAATCATTACAAATTAATACAAAGCATGATGCAAAATTTCTGATTTAAAAAACTAATGGCTTATGTTAAGGATTACTTAGACCACCAGGATATAGAAGATAATAATTAGCTAAATCTTAGAATACTGAGCATGAGTATTTGTCAAATAAATACATTTAACATTGTAAAAGAGAAAGATCAATCAAAACAATAATATGAAACACTAATAGAGAGAAATGCAAACTTTAGCTTGAAAATGGTTGCAATAAAGATGGGAACATGTCACATGTGAATTTAAAATTGGAAAAACATGACAGGCAAGGAGAAGGAAAATAAACTTAGGCAATAACTAGTTATTTGGCACAAGAATGTATAGAGGGAATTAATAATACAATGCAGAGAGGTACATGCCTTCTATGTTGGTGACAGACTGGAAAATTTGACTTTCTATAATAAATTTAGTACGGGTCTGAAAGTAAAATAGCCTATAAAACACTTCACCTAGGATTTACACAGTCAGGCAAAGAAAAGGAAAATTTGGAAAAGAATGAGACCGGGGATACGTGTTGCAGGACAGAAGTCTGTTCCCTCAGAAAATACTTGTTAGTCTTTAGTAGTAATACAGAGTGGTAAATTGATGTAGCAAATGTGCATCAGTTCATATAGAACTTTGTTAACATGAGACTAGCTCTTTGGATATTACAGACATTTCATTAATAAATTAAGCAATGACAATTAAGAGCTAATAGTGACACCTGAAACTATAATTTAAAAATTATTTAATACCATCCTAAAGTATTTTGATTTTATTTTGTATAAATTTAAAAATTCTTGAGGAATCTTTATGAAAGTCATTTTTCTTGTTAAAGATGAATCATTTTATTTTTGCCTTTCTACTCTTTGTATTCTTCTCATATACTTTCTGTATTCTCAATAGGTATGAATATTTAATATGCACTGTAATATTATTCCTTAATTATAACTAAGAAAACTGTTAGAAAAGCAGTAGGAGCACTGAGAAATTTTAACCTTCACTCAGGAAAAGGAGAAAAAAAATAAGGAAAATAAATAACATTAAATAAGTATCAAAGCACATTTAAAGTGCATTAGAATAAAGTTGAGGTTGTCAAATAAAAATATAAAGAAAAGATGGAGGCTGAGATTTACTACCATTACTTATTTAAGGGAGAGGTTCAAGATTGGCTAGGACAAGTGTACCATATGTCTGTCTCCTGAGACTGAAATGTTGAGACTTGGCTTCCTTCAGACTCGGAGACCCTTAGAGTCCTGAGCACACTTGCACCCATGTGTTGAGCCTTGTCAGTGGCCTTCCTAACACCTCACCCTTTTTGTCACTCAGCCATGGCCTCACCACTCCTATAGTCCTGCTTATGTCATGTAAACCACTTGCTCACAAAATTCACTTATTGGGCAAACCCTAGGTTAAACCAATGGAACTTCACCCACTTTTAGCCCTCACCACACCCTGTGAGCCCTTGCTCTAAAACACACATTAAGCCTGAGTACAGCTACAAGAGTTCCAGAAACCTTCTTCAGGGTCTGCGTCATGACTCTGAGCACTCACCCTCCCCAGCCGGGAAGCCTCACACCACATTTCATAAAAACAACACTTATTCATGCATTTGGTGAACCTGCCCAATTAGGAAGATCACTATGATGTGTTTATTAGCAACTGCAGGTACACAATTATTTTCCACCTGGTCTGTGAGCCTTATCTAAAAGATCCGTGGCTTGAACATATGCAAATCTATAATATTGCATTTATTGTAACCATAATGTATTGTAGAACTAACTTTGGTGCGATTTTCAGACTTTCTGTGGTGCTCACCATCATTCAAAATACTTTATAACACCCTTTTCAAGAGAAAGTTTAGGATTTTTATCAGTATTATTTTTTTATATTCTCCCTACAACTAAATACTGTATTTGTATCTGTTTCCAACAGATTTAACATTATTATTTCACTTCTTACTTTCCAGTGTTCTGAAGTAATTAATAGGGATAAAAAAAAAAAAAAAGTTGAACACATGATGCAAAACTCACTGCAACTGGTCACGCAGTCAGTTTGTAATGATTTCTGGAAATAATAGCTGTTTTTTTTTAAAAAAAATAATGATGTCCATATTATTTCAGAGAGATAAAAATATTTGGCAAACAATAGACTAAAGCTATGATAGGTACATTAGTATTGGCTTTTCCAAGGTTTTTAATTAATATTTAATAGTCACAATATTACTGAGTAGGAGTGCAGAATTATAAACTTTCTTTCAAGATAGCTGCAGAAAGAAAACCAAAACTTAGTTCTCTGCAAGATCCAGCCTGCCAACACTAAACTCAAGGGCTGGATGGCTGGAGAACCCACAAATGTGCTTGCTGTGAAAAAATGATCAGAATTAAGTGATCAATACATTGCATTATTGTGTCTATTGTCTTTTTTGGCTTCTCAACAGAAAAGGCAGTGGATCAATACTCCCTCTCTTGTAAAGAACAGTAAAAAAATTTCCTAGAAAAATACAGGAAATGAAAGAAAAGGTATGTATCTCTTATAAGTAGCTGAATATTTAAAAATCATCTATGATTAATTGAAACATGTTTGAGATGGTGATGTAATTGTCTATATTTTCCTTTAGTAATTTAAAAAAATAAGCACTTATTATTCAGAACTAATAAAGTAAAATTTGTCTTTATATTGATGTATTTCTAATAACAGTAACTTCTTCAAAATCACTGAAGATAAAAATTACACAATACCAATTATGTAAAAAGTGCTTTAGGAAACAATTTAATTAATATAATCAATTTACACTAAAATATGACTGACTACCAATAGGAAATGAAATAATAACAGTTTAAGTATTACAGAGTAATCTGGAAATTTAAATACAACATACATTTAGTATTTGTAATTTCTATATACTAGAGATGATAAGTAAAGTTTTATTTTTATTTTATAGAATTCAATTAATTTACACTGAATAAAAACATTTTCATTTGAGAGGAAATATCTCCCTCTTCTGGAATTTCTATTAAAATCAAGAACCAAAACATTTTTTTGAAGAAGTTAAATAATTTAAGTTCATCACGTTGATAAATGTGAGAATAGTACATTTTGAAAGTCCTACAGCTTTGAAATTCTATGGAAAATATATTTTATTTATTTAATATTTTGACTCATAATTGTGCTCCTGTTAAATACTAAAATACATCCTTAATTATGTAAAATATCTATGTCAATAGTAAAAGTATCTAACTAATAAATGACATACTCATGTAGGTTAATTTATATCTAGTATTGTGCTACTCTTCTGAGTATATATTTTATATTTTGTTCACTTTCACTGTTTTTAATTTTTGGTTTTTCTCAAGGTGTGTTTAAACAAATAAACTATATCTTATTCTTAATAAATTGAGTCAACATAAAAATAATATTTTAAAAATTTTATTTCCAATATAAGCAAAAGATTTAAATTATGAAACTACATTTTTATCTCAAATTTGAAAAAAAAATTCAAATCTTTCAGTAATTGAAGTCTGTGAACACTATATTGTTAATGATTTGTGAATATTTTGTTATCTTTCACTCAAAAACTAAATATGTTAAAATTAAAATTGAAAACTGAAAAATGTACAGCATTCCTAGAAACCTCACAAAACAAATTTATTATTTGCACTCAAAATTTCCTAGAAGTGTAGAATTACATGTTGATAAACACCAAAATCCTGTTCAAAAATTGTAGAAGTCATTTGATCCTTGTTTTTCCATTATATATAACATAAGATAACCCAAATTAAAACAATAGATTTTGTACAACTATGCATATATCTTTATTCTTTTTACACACACTGAAATATAGGCTTGAAAATAAATTGCCACAGAATGATTCAAATGTTGTAGTATCAATAACACATTAAAATAACTTTTCTATTCAGTAAAAACAAGTGAAGTAAGGACACATCTAAGTGTATTGTTAATCTTCTTTAGGAAATGTTTCAATAAATTTGTTATCAGAAATTATGTTTCCCTGGTCAAAAAGAGAAAAAAAATGATAGAAAAAAATGATAATCAATAGATTATACCTTATTCTTTCTTTTTGTTTATATATTTATTTATTTATTCATATATATATTTTTTGAGACAGGGTCTTGCTTTGTAGTTCAGGCTGGCCCTGAGCTCAGCCTCAAACTCACATCACAGCAATCCTCCTGCCTCTGCCTCCCAAGTGATGGGATTACAGGCGAGAGCCATCACGCCTGGCGCTGTGGTATGTGGCACTGGTTGCTGCTGGGTGTGAGTCTCCATGCCCAGTATTGTTATATGGTTCCTGGGGATCGAACCCAGGCCCTTGCACTTGCAAGACAGGTGCTGGAACCACTGAGCTAAATCCCCAGACCTATACCTTCTTCTTTCTGTGTTAAAATTCTCTATGATTACAGTTGACATAGGATCTCAAAATGATTTTCTAAATTTTCCTTCTGGAACTATTAAACTTCTCCACCATGGGACTAATTTGACCAGTAGATTAATGTTCTGGGAGATTTTTTGCTTTATAACAGAAGTGCATAAAGCAGACTCACATGAGACAAGAGGATGACTATAATGGTAGAAATGATTGGTTTTAAATTCAGGATTCTCAATTCATTCGTAAAGAGTGCTCATCAATTAGCCCAAAATTCCAAAATAAAATTTAATATACAGACATTAAAGAACTGGGTAGATATTCTTCCTCTTGCTGCTCAACCACAGAGTCAAGGTGTTGACAGTGAATAAAGATATATACCATGAACTGGCATTTAGTCTGTTAGAGAAAAGTTTGTGGGGAAATAGCACACCAAACAAGAGAAAATGAGCGACATTATTACACTGATGCAATGACAAGTCATCCTGCAGCACGTGGATTTTGGAGAAGCATATATGATAGGCTTCTAAATATGCTGTCTTTGGTCGAATTGTCTTTATCTTCTGACCATGTGAGCATGACTGGAAAGCTTGCTTCAGGAAAGAATCTGCTACATTCTCCTCACTTTAGCTGAAGAACATCACAGTTAAAGCCGTGATCACTTACTGAGTCGCTTTTAGCCTCTGGAAATGTAACAGCTTGTCACATGTTCCCACTTGCTCATGTCATCTTTGTGATTTTCAAGAGTTTATGGTGGTGAAATGCTTCAGAAATATTCTTTGTTTCCTTGGTTTGAAAGGCCTGACCAGAAGAGAAAGCTAAGCTTTCCTCAAGAGGGACCGGAGGGACAGACCTCACCAATGCACAAGTGGATATGACCTGTGGCCTTCACTTGGGAAAGAGTCCAACTGCTTCTGTCTGCAGGGGTTGACCCCAACATTACGGAGCTCAGATGGCCACAGTTTATAGGCTTATCTCATTTCAAAATGAAATACTAT
>PVIR01021364.1:0-29504 GCA_004026965.1 Petromus typicus
GGGTTCGATTCCCCGGTAACCACATAACAATACTGGGCGTGGAGACTCACGCCCAGCAGCAGCCAGTACCACATACCACAGTGCCGGGCGTGGTGGCTCACGCCTGTAATCCCAGCACTCGGGAGGCAGAGGCAGGAGGATTGCTGAGATGTGAGTTTGAGGCTGAGCTGAGTGCCAGCCTGAACCACAAAGCGAGACCTTGTCTCAAAAAACCTAAAAAAAAAAAAAAAAAAAACCAAGCAGGCTAAATTCAGGCAATATAAACATAAACAAAACCTGCTGCATTATACATATACACAACAGTGGGAAGAGAGAAATATGCTGATTCACACTATCAACTGATACAAAAGTAGCTTCTAGTGTCAAATAACAGCCCATAAACGGGAAAGGGGTGGGAAAAAGAGAAGCAAATCCTTTGAGGACCACCAAAAATTCCTGCAAAATGTAATAATTTCATGATGCATCAATGGAAACAAACGATTCATTACTTGCAGAGAGTACTGAGTATTTATCACGTGCCTTACACTGTGCTAAGTATGGTTATGGGGACTGTCCTCAGAATCAGGCTCTGGAGGTAACTGAGTTGTACAAGCATAGTTATGAAGGCAACTGTTTTACAGCAGACATCTGACAATATCTAAAGATACTTTTGGTTTTCAGAATTGAAGAAGTGCTAGTAGCTTCCATTGAATAAAGGCTACATGCAATGTTAAACTCTTTATAACAAAGAATTATCCCACCCTTAATGTCAACTGTGCCAAGGCTGAGAAACCCTGTACTAATGTAATAAGAAGAATAAGGAAAATGCAAATGGTTTAAATAAATGTTAATCTAGAGATAGTAATGGTGGTACAGTCCTATAATGTCCGGATTTTGATGGCTCAGGCAGGATAGCCCAAATTCAGGGCCAGCCTGAACTACATAACAAAACCCTGTCTCTCAAAAAGTAAAATAAGGAGCTGAGTATGATGGTGCATATCCATAAACCCAGCACTTGGGAGGCTGAGGCAGGAGGACTGCCAAGAGTTGGAGGTCAGCCTAAGTTACACAGTAAGTTTGAGACCAGTTTCAACCATATAGTGAGAACCTGCCTCAAGAATAAAATCAAATTTAGCTCAGTGGCTCCTGTGCCTGCCTTTCAAGCACAAGGCCAAGTTTGATCCCTCGTACCAAAATAAATAAATAAATAAAAACAACACAAGGAACTGGGTGTAGTAGTACATGCTTCTAATCTCAGCATGAGGAGGATGAGGATCACTGAAATTTTAAGGCCAGCCTAGGCTACACAGTGAGTTAAAGGCCAGCCCAAATTACTAGGAAGACCTTGCGGCAAAAACAAAACAAAACCAAAAAAAAACAAACCCAAAACACAAATAAACAAAAAGTAAATGCTAATCTAAATTAGAAAGTTAATCAGCACTACCAAATGAAAATCAATTGATGGGGCCAGGGATTTAGCTCAGTGGTTCCGGTGCCTGTCTTACAAGCGCAAGGGCCCTGGTTCAATTCCCCGGTAACCACATACAATACTGGGCATGGAGACTCACCCCAGCAGCAATCAGTACCACATACCACAGTGCCGGGCGTGGTGGCTCACGCCTGTAATCCCAGCACTCGGGAGGCAAAGGCAGGAGGATTGCTGTGATGTGAGTTGGAGGCTGAGCTCAGGGCCAGCCTGAACTACAAAGTGAGACCCTGTCTTAAAAAAAAAGAAAAGAAAAGAAAAGAAAGGGACCAGGGATGTTGCTCAGTGGTGCTATGCCTGCTTGGCAAGCACAAGGTCCTAAGTCTGATCTCCAGTACCACAAAAAAACAAAACAAAAGAACAACAAAAAGATAAGGGTCTGTATCTTTTTGTGGTGGTGGTTATTTCTAGTTTGGAGGCAGGGTCTCACTATGCTATACAACCCAGGCTGGCCTTGAGAATCCTAGCTCAGCCTCCCAAGGACAATTTAAAACATGCATCATCATCTCAAGCTTGAGTGTGGACAACTTTTAAACTGGACAAAGGAGTTTAGACTTAATTCTTTGGGAATATGAAGCCAACCTAATGAGATAAAAATGGTTCATTTCAAAGAAACTTCAAAAAATTAGTTGTGGTAGAGAAGTTAAAATAGTAAGAATACCAGGCATAATGGCTCACACCTGGGATCTCGGCACTCAGGCAGGTGAAGCAGGATGACTGCCTTGAGTTCAAAGTCAGCCTGGGTTACATAGTGAACTCAAGGATAACACTAACTACAGAATAAGACCCTGCCTAATTAAAACAAAAACAACAACAAAAAGTATAGAAGCAAGGTTAGCAGTAAAGAAACAGATAATGACATTTCAAAGAAATAATCACTAGAATAGGGTAAGATCTAGTTTAAGTATCTTTAGATTTCTAATCTCAGCATTAAATTTCAAACCAAAGGGTTCAACTTTCAACGACACTTTGCATTTGTTGGTTTACGCAAAATGAACCTTTTGACTCACAATGCTTCACAGAAAAACCGAAGAGGAAATCTTTTTCCTCTAATACTGGAAAATGAACCTAGGGCTTCTGCACTAAGCTATATCCCCACTGCATCCCTTTTTTAAAAAATTTAAATCTTTCTTGGTACATTATGAATACACATCATCATCACATTCAACACTGAGAGTTTGTACCAGAATATGACATGACTTGGTTCTCATTTTCCCCAACCCCCTATATACATAAGCTTTATTTCGTTTTTTATTATTGTCACATTCTTTTTCCCCTCGTTATTTACCCCTACGCCCTCTTTCCTTTGAAATATTTTCTATCTCACAATATCAATTATACATACAACTCATTTACAACTTCATTTTCTCATACTAAAGAAAAGATATATTTACACACCTGTGACCTATTTAGTGTCATTCATACTCAAATGGATGTACCTTAAGGACATCCTCATAAGTGCATCCCTTTTTTTTTGAGTTAGGGAAAAAACCCGAAAAACCTCCTTCCTCAGCATCCCAAAGTGCTAGCATGACAGATATGTACCACCAAACCTGGAAAGGAACACTTTACAAACATATGTCCCTGGTTAAAAGAATAACTACAACTAAATAAACGTAAATTATATATAACATAGAAAATGGGTGAAAAAAAATCACCCCTCTGGTTGGAAAAAATTTTTTTATGAATTCAATGGCTAACCTCCACAAAACAAATATACACTTACTGAATCCTTATGCCACCATTTTGTTTTGGGGCAGATTGTACTTTCACAGCTATCATTTTATTTAAACCACTCTGAGACATCATAAGCCCATGTGACTCAAGATATATTTCAGGAAAAGGTGAAAAATACCTACAGAAATTTTTTCAAATGCTAAAGCAACTAAATTAGCAAAGTGTCAATCTCAGAATAAAATCCAAACTCACTCAAATGGCAAAAAAGCCTTTTACAATATGGCAGACAAAACTATCTTTTTCCAGTTTTTCTGTTTTTACATCTTCTCTCATGCTGTGGGCTCTAGCTGGGATACTCTGTTGGATATTCCTCCCTGGATATGCTACAAACACTTAAAATTAGGTACATTCAAAATTAATATTTTTTTCTATGTCATTTTCCTACCCAAGTCCCCAATTTACTGCTAATAATTTCCATCGAAATTGTATCACCCAATTTCCTACTTGAGAAAACTAGGAAATTGTCTAAACGATTCATACTTCTTCATTACCATAACCTATCAGCTTTCAGTTCCTTGGATTCCATTTCTGTAACAATCCTCAAATACAAACCTTCCTGGCCAGTTCAACTTCCACTCTCTTAGTTCAAGCTATGACTATAGAAATGGGATCCAAACACAGAACCTCTTCTCTAGGGTCTGCCCCTTTAGTCAGACTGAACTTTTTGAATATAAACCTCATCACATTTTCCTACACAAAACCCTTCAGGGCACCTCTATAGCTACTAAAACCCAAATGCCTCAGAGGTCTTCCATATCTGACTCCACTTCTCACTTCCTCAGTTCTCCATTATCCTAGAATTCCAATCAGGCTGATGAGTCACGGAGTCACAGTGCTTCCGATGTCTACATCTCCGTGTCCTTTCATCAGCAGTCCCCTTTGCCTGGAAATTCTCTTCCCAGATTCACTATATGGCCAAATAAATCCTGGAAGACTCAGCCTTCCATTCTCTCCTGGAATCCTGGCTCAGGTACAGGGCTTCCTATGCTCTCCTACCTCTCATATGCTTACAACAGGGCACATGGTTTTACCTGTCTGCTACGCACTGTAAATTCTATGATTTATTATGAGAACAAGTGTATTTATTATGATTCATTACGAGAACAAGTAAGTCTATTCTCATCTCATAAGGAACAATAAGTGCTTGGCAAATGATGAATGTGCTGAGCTACTCAGGATTTTCACTTAGAAATCTCTACAGAGTTAGTTAAAACTGACACAAAATTCTGACAGTATTTCTAAAATGTTCACATCTCCACAGAACATACTCTACTCATCCTTCAAAATTTTTCTGAACCCCTTGTTATAGTTTCCTAATACCTTGTTCTTTCCTAACACTCATCATATTTATAAGTATTTCTTGAACGTCTTTGCAAACACTGTTAGTTGCATGAGGGCAGGATTTAGCTTGGTTAGTTTTAAAGCCCCACTGGCTGAATCTGGCAAAATGCTGACAGAGAATAAACAATTTGTTATACACTGAATTTAATCCCGTGATTACCGCAGAAATCTCCACTTAAAAGATACGAGGTGTAAAAAAGTTAAATAAATCATTTATTTATGGCCACAGATGCTTTAGCAGTGAGGCTATACCAAACCTGAGCCCCTTGATTTCAGTTCAGGAAGTGTACACAAGCACCAAGAGGCTAGCTTCTCTATTTTGAATAAGTGAGTAGTACAATTCGAGACTTACTCGACTCTCTTTTAAAAACTTCCCTGGCATTCTAAACAGGTGAATTTTGAAAAGTAAAAATAAAACATTTCACGCAGCAGGTGGCCTTTAACTGCCCGCGCCAGAAGACTACCGCAAGTTGGAGAGTTTAGAAGGAAATAAACGTGGGAAGGAACTGGAGCTTAAAGTTTAAGGAGATGGGTAATTTGGTTCTTTTCCTCTCCTAAATGATCGTGGTGCAACCTCTTCTCTAGATATGAATTTACCCATCCGTGCAATGGGAGCGATATAGGGTACGGAGAAGACTCTAAGATCTCAGAGGTTCCTTTCAGTCAAGAAGCCTTTAGGGAACAGGGCTCTGCCAAGGCTGAAGGGCAGCACTGCAAAACTGGCTGGAAGGGCCTCACTGGGACCTCTTAGCTCAGCTGGTCACCCCCACCCCACCTCAGGAGACCGCGCCCAGGAGTCCAGGTCGGCCTGAGGGCCTCACCCTCGGCCCCTCATAGGGGCTCACCACAGGGGCGTAGGTCAGGAAAACCATTAGAGACGCCAGGTGCTAGTGGACTCAGGAGGGAACCCCCACCCCTACTAAGCCGCGCGCCCTCACCTTAAGAGTTCTGCCTCACCTCGGGACTGCGATCAACCGCTCTCCACTTCCGGCAAGAACCGCCCAGCAATCTTCGCGCGGCCCACTTCCGGGCCCTCACTGGGCGCGGCTCCCCCACCGGAAACGAACCGCCGGCGAGAAACGCTATGCTATACCCGGAGTGGGAGGAAGTCTGCCCCCACCCCGTTCGTAGCTCCGCCCTTTTTCTCTATGCCCGAAAGAGAGAGGACACTGGCGAAAGAGCCCCGCCCCCAAGGAGGGAGCGACCCAAGGAGGGTGTGTGCAAGTCAGGGCCACGCCTCCAGTACTGTAGGGAGCTGGTACCGCCTCCTGAGGCCCGGGCCAATAAAAGGCCTAACTCTTTGACTAAGCCCCTCCTCCTTGAAGGAAGGCAGATGAGTGGCTGATCCTCCTGTCAGTTTTGCGTCAATGGACAAGGCTGGTTAGTTTCAGGGCAGTTCAGAGAGGGTTTTAGAAAGAGTAGAGGGCTGCAGACTCCAAAGACAAGGGCCCAGGTGGCCGTCAACTTTCTGTGGTAATCGAGGCTCTGCCTCTCTCAGGGCGAGAGTACCTCGGTGTCTTCGTTCATAATGTGAGGAGGAGGCAACAGGTCCGGCCGGTGTTCCACGAGGACTTTAGAGTCTGGGCGTGGGGAGCGCGGTAGGGACCTTGCTGTGGTCCAGCCCTAGGTGCCTGGCTGTGCCTGCCCCGCCCTGCTCCTTCAGCCCGAGGCTGGCAAGGTGAAGAAGAACTCTGCCCTCTCGCCCCACTTCCTGTTTGCTCGGTGCGCTCTGTGACCATAGATGGTCAGGTCTGGGGCTGCGTGGAAGCCTCCGCCCCCCGGTATTGGAGTCCTTCCTCCTGGAGCTCAGGGTGTAGTCCCTGAGAATAACGTGAGGGACTAAGAGGAGATCCTGCCCCCTCCGCTAATATCCGGTATTGTGGCATCCTCACCCGCGGCTGATGTTCCCAAAAGCGGCTCATGTAGTCTAGGCGGGGTTCCTCGCGATGGCTGCAGCCCGCAAGGGAAACTTCTCTTCCTTACCCTTTTAGACCGGGGACCACATCTTTGTTCCCTAGGGACTCGTTTTCCAACTAGTCATTATCCTCCCACAATGATTTATTTCTAGAAAAAAATTGGCTAGTACTACAGTTCTCAACCTTCCACTGAGGGACCACGATATCTCCGTGTTCAAGCTGAATGTAAGCGTTATATGCAACAATCAATCATTCAGCACATACAGTTCTTGCAATAATAGCTACCATTTACTGTACACTGACTACACGACAGGCCTGTGCTGAGCGATTCGAGCACATTTTCATTTAATCTCATAGCAACTCTCTGCAGTAGGTCCCATTACATCCTCTGGTTTTGAAATGAGGAAGCAGAACAACTTGTCAAGTTCACAAAGTAACTTTTGGGACTTTGAAGGGAACACACTGACTCTAAACTTGGGGAACCAAATTATCCCCTGTGATAGACCCATGCTGGATTCATTTGAGACAGTGAATGACCAGCTACGAAGAAACGATGGGCCCCAGGCCCGGCTTGAGCCCACTATGAGGGGCCAACTTAGGCCAACCTAACTTTGGTCAGATTACTCTGGACAATTTGCTGGGCCTCTTCCCAATTTGATAACTCTGTGTATGTTTAAAAGAAAGATAATATGGCAAAGTGTGGTACAAAAATCATAGTATATAGTAAATATTTACATTTAACAAAAAGTATACACACACACACACACACACACAAACGCACACACTTTCTCCCTCTCTGCTCTATAACTTTATTTAGCTAAAACGTAAAACGGTTAAATTTAAGCATGGGAGAGGCTAAGGACGAACAGGCCTCCTGCCTCTCTCTCTTTTTAATGTGGTACTATAGATTATACCTAAAACCTTTGCAAGGAGCTATGGCCTTAGCCTTATTTTATTTTATTTTATGAGATAGGGTCTCCATAAATTACCAGGCAAGGCTTGAAACTGTACAATCCTCCTACCTCCGCCCTCCATGGTGTTGGGGTTACAGGGATATGCCACCATGCTGAGCTCCTTCATAATCTTTATTTTTTTATTTTTTTAATTAACTAATTAATTATTTATTTATTTTGAGACAGGGTCTTGCTTTGTAGTTCAGGCTGGCCCTGAGCTCAGCCTCAAACTCACATCACAGCAATCCTCCTGCCTCTGCCTCCCGAGTGCTGGGATTACAGGCGTGAACCACAACGCCTGGCACTGTGGTATGTGGTACTGGCTGCTGCTGGGCGTGAGTCTCCACGCCCAGTATTGTTATTTGGTTACCGGGGATCGAACCTGGGCCCTTGTGCCTGCAAGACAGGCCCCAGAACCACTGAGCTATATATCCCCGGCCCCCTCATAATCTTTAGCTCTACATTGCATCCTACTAAATCTTTTTCTGAAGTGCAAACCTGAAAGGTTCCTAGAGGAAGAAGAGAAGAGAAAACAAGAACAACAGTGAAGAAAGTTTCCTCATCTATAAAATGCTGATAAGTCATGTGATTATAATGAAAGCAGAGGCAATAACCTGGGAGTGAGCTATGCAATCAACATAGACTGAATACATACTTTACACAGTGTCAGATATCATTGAATAACAATAAATTCACAAGTTACATCAGCTTCAGTCAGCTTTGTCAGGCGAACTACTCGAGGGCTATTCCACAGCCAACAAAGCAGACAATCACAGATTTTTAAAATTCTAATCTTTGTGTTTTGTGCTGTTCTGTTTGAAATAAATTCTCACTATGTTGCCCAGGCTGGCCTTGACACACAGTGACCCTCCTGCCTCAGCCTCTTGAGTACTAGGATTATAGACATGCATGACCACACCCAGCATCTAACTTTAATCACTAATAACTATAACACTCAAGTCACACATCACACTTTATACAATAACATCTATATAGGTTACATAATGTCTAAGAAAGGGTTGACAGTGGCTATACGATTTAAAGAAGAATAACTGAAAGTAAAAGCAGGGTCTCCAGAGATGTGTAAAGTCAGTACAGGTGGCTAAATAAGATTGCAGACCAGGCAGAGCTTCTCAAAGGAGGAGAGGAGCTTGCAGAGAGCAAAGAGGTGGTTCAAAGCCTGAGTCTGGACAGCAGGCAGTTGGCTGGGCAGTGTTAGACAGGAGAGTGGACAAATGATGAATGGATGTTGGGTTTTGCAAAAGATTTTTCTGAATTTATTGAGATGATCATCCTTGATTCCGTTATGTAGTGTATTGGATTTACTGATCTGCATATGAACCATCCTTGCATCCCCAGGATAAAGCCTACTTGGTCATGATGTATAATCTTTTTGATGATTTGCCACATTTTGTTTGGTACTTTTTTTTTTTTTTTTTTTGAGATAGGGTCTCGCTTTTTATAGTTCAGTCTGGTCCTGAACTCAGCCTCAAACTCACAGCAATCCTCCTGCCTCTGCCTGCCTAGTGCTGGGATGACAGGCGTGAGCCACCACACCCGGCACTGTGGTATGTGGTGCTGACTGCTGCTGGGTGTTGTTGTATGTCATTCCCAGGGCTCAAATCCTGGCCCTTGAGCTTGCAAGGCAGGGACCAGAACCATGGAACGAAAGCCCCAGCCCTGGTAGTATCTTGTCAAAGATTTTTGCATCGATGTTCATTAAAGAAATTGGCTTGCAGTTATTCTTTTTTTGGTTGGATCCTTTTCTAGTTTTTGGATCAGGATAATGCTAGCTTCCAGGGATGATTTTAGGGGTACTCATTCCCCTTCAGTTTCATTAAAGATTTTGAGGAATACTGGCATGAGAACTTCCCTGAAGATCTCATACAATTCAGTGGTAAATTCATAGGGTCCTGGACACTTCTTTATAGTTGGTTTTTTTTTTTTTTCAATTACTTCTACTTGAGGTTTTTGCCTGTTACTGGATTATTCAGAGTTTTATATCTTCTTGGCTCAGTTTTGGTGATTCATTTGTATCAAGGAATCTATCTGTTTCTTGATAATAGCCATTTTTCTAGAGCAACATGGAATCTCAGGGCTGTTTTAATTTGCATCTCTCAAATAACCAGTGATGAAGACTTTTTTCATATATTTATTTGGTGTTTCTACTTTGTCATTTGAAAAGTGTCTATTTCACATGCCCATTTTTGGATTGGGTTTTTTAAATTTAAGGGATCCGATTCATTTAGTTCTTTTTATATACTAGATATTAGTCTTTTGTATAAGGAACAGCTGGAAAAGAATTTTTTTCCAGGGCCGGAGAGTCAGCTCAGTGGTTCCAGTGCCTGTCTTGCAAGCACAGGGACCCGGGTTCGATTCCCCAGTTAACCACATACAATACTGGGTGTGCAAACTCACCCCAGCAGCAATCAGTACCACCTACCACAGTGCTGGGTGTGGTGGCTCACGCCTGTAATCCTAGCACTCGGGAGGCAGAAGCAGGAAGATTGCTGTAATGTGAGTTTGAGGCTGAGCTCAGGGCCAGCCTGAACTCCAAAGCGAGACCCTGTCTCAAAAAAAAAAAAAAAAAGAATTTTTTTTCCCAGTTGTCACATCACCCTGTTAGTGATTTCTTTTGTTGTGCAAAAGCTTTTTTTTTTTTTTGAGACAGGGTCTCGCTTTGTGGTTCAGGCTGGCCCTGAGCTCAGCCTCCAACTCACATCACAATCCTCCTGCCTCTGCCTCCCGAGTGCTGGGATGACAGGCGTGAGCCACCACGCCCGGCACTGTAGTATGTGGTACTGGTTGCTGCTGGGTGTGAGTCTCCATGCCCAGTATTGTTATGTGGTTACCGGGGAATCGAACCCGGGCCCTTGCGCTTGCGAGACAGGCTCCGGAACCACTGAGCTAACTCCCTGGCCCGCAAAAGCTTTTTGATAAGATGAAATCTGTTATTATTTGTGACATTTCCTGTGTGATCTGGGTTTTGTTTATAAAGTTTTTCCCTACACCAGTGACTTGAAGAGTTTACTTTGAAGTTCTACCTAAGCCTAGGAAGTTTAGTGTTTCTATTTTAATATTTAGATCTTTCATCCCATTTCAATTTTAGTTTAGTGTGTCACGAAAAATGTGGATCTGGTTTTAATCTTTGGGATGTGGACAGCCAGTTTTCCAGCACCATTCATTAGAAAGGATATCATTCTTCCAGTGAAAGTATTTGACTCCTTTGTCAAAGATGATATGACTGAATATGTCTGGAGTTGTTTCTGAATCTTCTAATCTGTGGCATTGATCCTCAGGTCTGTTTTTTTTTTTTTTTTGCCAGTACCATACTGCTTGTATCACAGTAGCTTTGTAGTATAATTTCAAGTCAGGGATTATGAGGGCCCCCCCCCCCCCGCATAACTTTGTTGCTCAGAATTGCCTCTTCGATTCTATGTCTTTCTGGTTCCAAATGCGGTATGGCCATTTTCAATATATTGATTCTTCCTCCCAAGAACAAGGTATGTCTTTCTAATTTCTGATATCCTCTTTGATCTCTCTTTTTAGAGTACTATAGTTTTCAATGCTTGACCAAGTTACATATTCTAGAGATTACCTGAAAGCAAAGCATGTTTATACATAGGATGTGTAGTCTAGTGTCTTCTGTCCTTCCATGTGTGTGCATAGCTATGTGGTCATACAAATGGATACTTTATTGGAAAGAGTTATATAAAGCCTCACAAAATATCAAGATCAAGGTCACAAACATGAACACACCAAAAAAATGACTCAAAAACAGTTAAATACAACCAAGTGTGTACACTCACACAAAATTTAAGAATAGAGGACAGAGTACCTAAACTAAGATTGACCATAAAAGTCATTTCACAGCATAGGATATATAATATGATTTAATGATCTATTAAAAAGAGTTACAGTTACTGCCAGAGTTCCCAATATATCAACTACAACTGCTTTAGGTATGTTTCAGTTTAAATTAGAGAGAGCAAAAATTAAAGGAAATCCACACTTCTATTTAAATATGCCAGGTAAGGGTTAGGGATTTAGCTCAGTGGTTCTAGTGCTTGCCTTGCAAGCACAAGGTCCCTGGTTTAATCCCCAGTAATCGCATACAACAGTGCTGGACTGGTGACTCATGCCTACCTGTAATCAGTACCACATACCAAAATACTGGATGTGGTGGCTCATGCCTGTAATCCCACCACTCAGTAGGCAGAGGCAAGAGGATGGCTGAGTTTGAGGCTGAGTTCAGGACCAGCCTGAACTATAAAGCTAGACCTTGTCTCAAAAAAATCCTAAAAAAAGAAAGAAAGAAAGAATGAAAGAAAGAAAAAAGTAAAAAAATAAATATATCAAGTAAAAATATAAATAATTAAAAATTAAAACTCCCAATATGCTACAAGTTTAAACTAAAGATAAAAAGATCTATTCACAAAAAAATCAATACCAGCTGGGTATGGTGGCACATGCCTGTAATCCCAGCATTTGGGAGGCTGAGGCAGAAGGATTGCCACAAGTTTGAGACCTGCCTGGGCTACATAGTAAGACCCTGTCTCAGAACAACAGTAACAACAAAAAATATCTTAACACCCAGAGACAAAAATATCTAGAGTGGTACTACACCTACCTTGGAACCACAAGAACCCAAGTTTGATCCCTGGTACAGTCAAAACAAAACAAAAAATCCACTTGATTTATTTGACAACAGGACTCAAAAAAATATTACAACAACACAAAATCAATTGTCTCAGTCTATATAACTAAATACATAAATAAACTAATTATATTATATATTATAGCCCATATAACCTCTGATGTATGCTCATAACCATCATTACTCATATTCTAATCATTTATACTATCATAACTATCTCATCTTACTAATTTTTTTTAACCTGGAGAGACATTGTCATTGCCTACCCTGTAGTAGTATACCTACATTTACTGCTGATACTCTTGATAACTCTATGGATACATATCCACCCACTTATAGCATAGATAGGTATTACTGTCAGACACTCACTAAAGGGACCCTTTGTATAATAGAAACTCTCATTGAGACATAATGATTTACCAGACCACCCACTGAGACCCACCCAATCATTGATCTTGCAGCTTTGTCATCACCACCTGAATCATCTTCAACCATTCTGATTGATCTGGCCTACTGTAAGGAGCAACTCACATCTCACCCTATATGGATACATCTTCCAACACAGATGGGTCATATAACTTATATCCCACAAGGAAAAGATATTATTGGTTGTATAGGCCAGACTTAAACATCACATCAATGTTGAGAGCCTGGAACATATCCAGACTTGTTAAACTAGAGACAGCCTGTACTATTATCCAAGGCTTAATAAAAACCTGTAAAGTTTTGTGGAACAATGGAGCAAAGTAAAGGGTGCAGAAACAATTGCAGGTGCACTTAGCTACCTTACCTTTGACAAGGGACTAAAACTTTTCATTAGAGAAAAGATAGCCTTCATACCAAACAGTGCTGGGAAAACTGGCTTATCCACATTCCAACAATTGAACCTAGACCCAGATCACTCACCATGCACTAAACTAAAATTGAAATGGATCAAAGATCTGCATATTAATACAAAAGACAAAATAAGTAAAACTCATGAAGATATAGGTATAGGCAAAATCTTTCTGGACAGGACTCCAGTTGCACAAGACATAATACCAAGAATAAACAAATGAGATCACATCAAATAAAATACCTTTTGAACAGCAAAGTAAACCACCAAAAGAGTGAAAAAGCAACTTATAGAAAGAGAAAAAAACAGGGCCAGAGATTTAGCTCAGTGATTTCGGCTCCTGCCTTGCAAGCTCAAGTTTCCAGGTTCGATCCCTGGTAACCACATACAACAATACCAGGTGTGGTGCCTCACACCCACCTAAAATCAGAACCACAAACCACAATGCTGGGTGTGGTAATGCCAGCACTTGGGAGGCAGAGGCAGGAGGATTGCTGTGAGCTCCAGGCTCGCCTGATCTACATAGTGAGCTCAGGGCCAGCCGGAACCACAAAGGGAGACCCTGTCTCAAACAAACAAACCATAAACAGCCATGTTGTTAAATGCCTCACTTCGCATCCTGTAAGCTCCCTCTGAACTCAGTACTTGTCTCCTTGGGAACTGTCCACCCAACCAATGCGCATAGCCACAGATTGTATGTTTTATGAAAGTACTCTTCTATAGTAACCAATGATCTAATTATTGCTATTTGGCTTCTGTAACAACTCACTCCTGCACTTTAACAATAAAATGACCTAATTACTTTTGCATAGAAACCTCTTGGTAACAGGTGGGGGGGTAGTGAATTTTGCTTTTAAATATTGTGTATTAGTCCAAGTGGGTGCCTTCCTCACTATGGAGGGATGGGTAATAAAGTTCTTGGTTGGACTTTAAGATCATTTCATGTCTTGAGAGACTGTCTCAATGGGACTTGGTCCCAACCCCTGGTACACAGGAAGAGCTCAAGAAATTTCTTTAAGTATATAAAAGAATTAGTGAATAAATAAGTAAAAGTGACAGATGCTGTTCTTAGACTATCTTCCACAATAGTTACAAAGACATGTGTGCAGAGTCCTCAAAAGGAGACATTGCTGCCAGATATGGTAGAACATGCCTATAATCCAGCACCTGAGAGGCCAAGACAGGATGATCACTGTGAGTCTGAGACCAGCCTGAGCTACATAATTAGACCACATTCTTTAGGGGCAGGGTTGTGACTTACCCATGCATTTTTACAAATAACTGTTTTATAAAATGAGTAAGTACAAAAATTGTAATATGTTTTAAATATTTACAACTAACAAAAATCACATATACATTCTAATTTATTTTTTAATTGATTTTATTGGTACATTTTCTATACACATTGTGATCACAGTCAACATTGAGAATTTGGACCAGTATATAACACGCCTTAATTCTCATTTTTTCCCATTCCCCTGCCCATCCTGTATCTCCCCGTCCCACATATATGTAAGCCAATCTTAATGCTCAATAACACTTGTCACATATCACACTGCAAGATCAGGGCCTTATAAAAGGGTTGAGGAATGCTGGCATAATGGCCTACTCCTGTAATAGTAGCATTTGAGGAGGTTGAGGCAAGAGATTAGTAAGCTTGAACCCACTGTGAGCAACTTGGTGAAATCCTACCTCAAAATATAGAAGAACTAGGGATATAACTCAGTTTGAAGGTCCTGGGTTCAATCTTCCAGAACTACAAAAACAAACAAATATAGACCAAGGATTTAGCTCAGTGGTACGACTGCCTGCCTTGTAAGTACAGGGTCATGAGTTCGATCCCTGGTAACACAAAAAACAAATATACCTTTACCATGTGAAAATAGCAATAAATCACCATCTTAGAAACAGAATACAGGCTTTAACCAGACACTGAACCTGCTGACAGATAGGACCTTCAGCCTCCAGAGCTGTGAAAAATAACTTTATGTTGTTCACAAATTAGCCAGATTCGGGTATTTTGTTATAGCTGCAGGAAGAGCTAAGACATCTGCTCTATTCTCATTCAATATGAGTTTTTCTTTTTAGCAATATTTCAATACTAATTGTGCAATTATCTTTTAATTTCTTTTTTTCCTTAAAAATTCCTTTCTCCCTATAAATTCCTATGTACCTGGTAAAAAAAAATCAATTACAAATATTAGTACAACATTAACTAAATGAAAAGATGGGAGGGCAAAAATGGGGCTAAGACTTGGAATACAGGTAATGGCAGGTGTGAGGAGAGCTGGATTGGGGTGTGTAGGTTTTCAGACCTCAAAATCCAGCATGGGGCCCAGTGTTGTACCTCAGTGACACCAACTTGCCTGACAAGGGCATGGTCCCGAGTTTGACTCCTGATACCATATTAGAAAAAAATACAGGGCCGGGGACTTAGCTCAGTGGTTCTGGCACCTGCTTGGCAAGCTCAGGGTCCTGAGTTCAATCCCAGGTAACCACATACCACAGTGCCGGGTGTGGTGGCTCATGTCTGTAATCTCAGCACTTGGGAGGCAGAGGCAGGAGGATTGCTGTAAGTTTCAGGCTTGCCTGGGCTACATAGTGAGTTCATGGACAGCCCGAACTACCAAGCAAGACCCTTAAAAAAAAAAAAAAAGTCCAGTGTGGAAAGACAATAAGAGAAAGGTATGTAGGTAGCCAGTTTATAAGTAGCAACTGTAAAAGAGTTTCTTGGTCTTTACCCATCCCCCTTCTCCTGTAATTGCTGCTTTTATTTATTTATTTGGGCCTATATTTCAGCACATTCCAAACCTTCAGAATTGCTTTGTCTCTGAGGTTGCCAACCAAGTTTTCTCCTTATCTTTCAGGGTTTCAGACACAGAAGTCTGGCAGTTCATCTGGAGCGTTTTCCAGGCTGGCACAGAGGAGCATGTGCATCTGTGCAGGCTGGCCTAGTGCCCGTCTACATTTGGGCAGATCCTGTAGCCCCTGGCCTGGGCTTATGACAGACAACAGTCTATGGGAGCTTGTCTTTCTTCCTCTTCTGCGGCAGGGCCCCAGCCTCCAGCCTGAGCCACGATCTCAGCTCCAAAAATGAGGAGTTGCCAAAAGAAATAGAGAGATTATAATGCAGTGGCCAAGATCCCGTTCTGGGGCGACTCTGATCTGAAACAGAATCCCAACTCTGCTAGCAACTGTGTGATCTTGAAGTCGTCCTCATTTAACCTCAGAGAAGGAAATTAATACCCATCTTGAGTGGTTGATATGAATTAAGAGAGAACATTTATAATACACTTGGCCCATAGTAAACACACATGAGTAGTAACAACTATAATTCAATACAGAGACTCCATTGTCTGTGTCCCTGGCAAAGGCCACCAGAAAGCAGAACAGATCTAAAGTGTCAGTCCACTCCATGGTACCACCAGAAGTACTGTTACTACTGTCGTGGTCACCAGGAAGTTTCACCAGAGTCTCTGATTATTCCACTTTTTTTGAGACAGGGTCTCATTTATAGTTCAGGATGGCCCTGAGCTCACTATGTAGCCCAGGCAAGCCTGGAACTCATAACAATTCTCCTTCCTCTGCTTCCTGAGTGCTGGAATTACAGGCATGAACCACTATGTCCAGCACTGTGGTATGTGGTACTGATTGGTGGTGGGTGTGAGTCTCCACACCCAGCCTTGTTGTATGTGGTTACTGGGGATCGAACCCGGGCCCTCATACTTTCATGGCAGGCGCTGGAATCACTGAGCTAAATCCCCAGCCCTGTTTTTTTTTTTGTTTTTTTTTAATAGCAATATATATATTGGCACATTTTAAGTGTACATGATAGCACCCATGGTAGAGAATTTGTACACATACATGATACATCCCACCTCATTTTTGCCCTTCCTCCTCCCTTCCCTATGTACAAAAGCTTTGTTTCCATTTTTCCTTCTTTTTTCACTATTTATCCCTTCTTTTCATCTTCTCTCCCTCCTCCCTTGCTCCTCTTCCCACCTGAACATTTGCTTCCTAACATCCACTATACATTTTAGTACTTATTTCCACTTCTCATTTCTCACACCAGAGAAACAGCGTGGTGTTTAAACATATGTGTCTGATTTATTTCTCTTGGTCTCAAGGTTCTTCCATTTAGCTAGAAATGTCTGAAGCTCAGTCTCTACTCCTCGCTGTCTTTTGATTCAGAGTCACGGCCAATGTCCCTGGTTCCAGGTGAGACTAAATAGATCAAACCAGTCAGGAATGTGAACGGTTTTGCCCATAGACAAAAGAAGATTTGACTGCTGCAAGAAAAGTGGAGGTAGGCGGTTTTACGGGGTAACTAACGTTAGAGCTGATATCTCTGGATTACAGCAAGTTGGCGGTTATAGCCTGCACCATCAGCCCCGTGCAAGGAAAGGGGACTCCAACTCCAAATGTGACATCTGAAAGTGGGAAGCTAAAATTCCCTTAGGAACTCACAGAGCGTACCCTGCTGTCTGTCTCATGGCCAGGTCTAATGCCAACAAAGAGTTCCCATTCCTTGTCCCTCGGAGGAACTGTTTTTGGTAAGATACTTGGGGTTGGCCCCAGGATGTTGATGCTGAAGTACATCCCAGCCCTTTTTATGTTTTAGGTTGAGAGACAGGGTCTTCCTAAGTCATTGAATTGCCCAGCTTGGGCTTGAATTTGGGATCGCCTGCTTTCGCCTTCCAGAGTGCTGGGACTACAGGCAAGAGCCACCATGCTCAGAGGGGCGTTTCTGAAACACATTTCGTAACATATGTGCACCCATAATTATGGTGGCACAGCTTGTAATAGCTAAATCTTGGAAACAATCCAAAAGCCCATCAACTGATGACTGGATAAAGAAAATACGATTTTTTAAAAATATAAAATGGAGTATTATTCAGCCATAAAGAAAGATAAAGTTGAGACATTTATAGCTAATGGATGCACCTTGAGGCTCTACTCATAAGTGAAATAAATAGAACACATTGGCAAATACCAAATTGTTTCTCTGATGTAAGAAACTGAAGGTGTAAATGAGGTCCAAAATGTGTAATAGATATTGTACTATAGGAAGCAATATTTGAAGGGAAAGTAAAAAAATGAAGGTAAGAAGGAAAAAATGGAAGCAAAGCTAATGTGTACGGGGAAGGATTGAAGGGAGGGCAGGGGAATGGGAAAAAATAAGAACCAAGAGATACCATGTCCGGTACAAACTCAGTGATGATATGATTGTAAATTGTTCCTAAAATGTACCAATAAATTCTACATTTAAAAATAAAATGCATTTTGCAGTGTTGCTGAGAGTCCCCAGAAAGCCTAAGCCCAGTTGCCCATAGCGGTAATCACTCATTTGCAAATGCTGTGTTGCCTTTTCTTCCCCCTACAACTCACCTGTCTCCAGAAACCCAAACTGAAGTGAATGACAGGGACAGGGTCCCTCTCCTAGGACAGTGATGGTAAGGATCTACAGCTTTGATAGCACAAGGTGCCCTCTCTCTCTGTCTCTCTCTGTCTCTGTCTCTGCCTCTTTCTCTTGTTGGAATGTTGCTCAAACCTGCGAAAGGAATGCAGATGCTGAGTGTCCAGCAAAGACGGACAGATTTCCATTAAAATAAATCCTTGTAAGCTGGTGGCACGTGCCTGTGACCCCAGCTACTCAGGAGGCTGAGGAGGCGGGCAGAAGCCCAGGAGTTTTGAAGCCAACCTGAGCAACACAGGGAGACTTTGTCCCAAAACCACAGTATCAACATGTACCTTTCTATATTTAGCCTTAAAAAAACAAATTCTGAACTCATACAACCTTTTCTTTTGTATCCTAAACAATATTCTTATGGTGGTGCAAGCCTGTAATCCCAGCTACTCAAGAGGCTGATGCATCATGAATCCAAGTTCAGGGGAGCCTGGGTAGTTTAGTGAGACTTGTCTCAAAATATAATAACATAACAGGGTGTGATGTCACAGCCCTCTAATTCTAGTACTGGGGAGGCTGAGATAGGAGGATCGCTTCAAGTTTGAGGCCAGTCTGGGCTCCACAGTGAGTTTAGGCCAACATAAATTACACTGTGAGATCTTATCTCAAAAGAAAAAAAAGAGAGAGAGAGATAAAACAAAGCAAAACAAAAGGGAAGGAGCTCAGCGGTAGAATGTTTTCCCAGTATGTGTGAGGTCCTGGCTTTGATCCCTAGTATCATAAGACAAGAGCAAAGGAAAATCCTCAGTCTATTCCTCTTAAAAAAGAATCAACCCAAATTCTCATCAGTTGTTTCATCCAGCAACAATTTCAAAATCTCTAAATAATATTTATTCTTCTTCCTGTTCCACAGTGACCTTACCACCATCTACAGGCTGTGGACTAAACTTTAAAGATAACCACTAACTGGATGACACTCTGTGGATACTGGAGAGGCAAAGGGAAAGGAATGCAGAAGAAATACAGAATGTACATTTTCAGCTGACAGGACAAGAAACCTTTATTGGTTTGTTTTTGAGACAGGATCTCACTGTGTAGTTCAGGCTGGACATGAACTCAGAGTAATCCTCCTGCCTCAGTATCCTGAGTGCTGGGATTACTGGCTTGCATTCCCAAGCCCAGCTAAGGAATCTTTCTGTAGTCAGTCTCAAGGACTTAGTTGGTAGCTTTGACGGTCCATATCCACTGTCTGTTCCACGCTGTCTTCGCAGGCAGACTTCTTCATTGCACCAGGGTCATCTTGGTGGACGGAGACAGCAGACATAAACACAGGGATAAACAGAGGCATATCACTGTTTTAAAAGCCCTGACCTGGAATCTGCATCTACTGCTTCCATTGATGTTTGATCAAATAGAACTTAACCCTACAGCTTCTTGCTGCGATACCACTGAGTTTTCCATCCGTGACCAGACCTCCTTTCTTAAAGGCTTAGCAATGGCACGGGTCTGGTCTGTGTGACAGTCCCATGATTTTTACTGGTTTTTAGCACTGGCTGTGGCAGGAGCAGGTGGTTTTCTGGCACCCCTGGGATTACTGCCATAATGCTCCCTCCTGTTGTGCAGTGACAGTTCTTTTGTAACCAGAGTTATGCAGTTAAAGCTTAATAACAGGTTCTGAAAGAGGCTCATTTATAGCATTTTCCATTTTGGGTATAAATGTTCCTACCGTAGCCAGTTTTTAATTTTTTCTGGTACTGGACATTGTATTTGGGAACTTTGCACTGAGCCGTATTTATTATTTATTTTGTTATTTATATGCTGTTTATTTATATTTTGAGACAGGGTCTTGCTAAGTCACTAGGTTGTCCAGACTGGGACCAAACTTCTGCTCCTCCTGCCATAACCTCCTGGACACGTGCCACCACACCCAGCCCACCATGGCCAACACTGCCTGACCAAGTTATGTCACTGACTGTAGAGTCAAGAAAAATGCCCTTCAATAGACAGAACGATGGCTCTCCAAGACGTCCAAATCCTAATCCCCACAACCTATGAGTATGCTACTTTATGTGACAGAATGGAATTTGCAGATATGATTAAATTAAGAATGGTGAGCTTCGATTATCTTGGATTACCCAGTTAGGCTCAATACAATACAATCACGTGGACACGGGAGCCGGGACAGGGCTCAGGGATACAGTGGGAGCTTAGTGAATGCAAGGTGCTTAGTTCAAGATCTAGCACACTCGAGCACACATACACACACACACACACACACACACACACACACACTCGCAGAAACGGTAAGAACAGGTTTTCCCCTCGAGCCTCTAGAAGGAACCCTGTTGCTGGGCTGGGTCTGACAGTGTCCCTGACTTTAACTCGCCCGGTGTAACAGGCTCCCTGACTCCGGTCACAGAGGAAGGATTCTCAGGGTGTGTCAGCAAGGGCACGAGGGGGGCTCACTGGGCAGAGACAGCGCAGCATGTGCTCGAGGGTGCAGTTTGGAACGGAGCGTGTTCATAGCTCTTGAGGGGTGAAAGCTGGAAGAGGGGTGCTCACCCATCTCCCCCCCCCCAATCTTTTCCTTATAGGTAATTTAAACATCTCTGGATTCACTCTCCCTTTTGTTTACTCTCTTAATTGAACCAATTTATGGCCTTCTAGGAGTGGATCTGGGAAGGAAAGAGTGTAAATCTGGCCAAGGACCGTTGACACCGGCATGTCCTTATCTCAGAGCCAGGCTCTAAACCTTCCTTTCTTCAGGAAGCCAATTTATGACCTTTCCGTGCTGGGTCTGGTAGGGAAGAGGGGTAAACCTAGCTGAAGAATAACCAGTTCTTGCATGGGGCTGTCTTGAGTGACTTTGGCTAAGTCCCCACAAAGTAGTTTTTAGTTATGATTTCTCTTTGTCTGTTTTTTTTCTTTCTTTGTTTTTGAGACAGGGTCTCACCATGTAGTTCAGCTTGCCCTTGAATTCACTTTGTAGCCCAGGCTGACCTGAAATTTGGGACAGCTTTCCTACCTCGGCCTCCTAAGTGTTGGGATTACAGGAGTGCATCACTCTACCTGACTTTTGCTAATGGTTTTTGAAATTTGAAGAAAAGAAGGACAGAATCAGGGTCAGGGATTTAGCTCACTGGTTCCGGTGCTGGCCTTGCAAGTACACGGTCCCAAGTTTGATCCCTGGTACCACCAAAAAGAAAAAAAGTCAGAATTAAGTTAGCTACCAACTGAAGTATACAAGTCAGCCTTGAGTGCTTTTTCTGTTTACCAGCCGCGTTTTTATTTTTGGCCTTGATCCCTCTATCACATGGGACAGTTCTTAGGTCCTAACAGTCTTAGGTTCTTTATTCTTTGGTTTTTCCAGTGACTTGCTTTGGTCTCATGCCATTCGTTATTATTTGCATTTCAACATCTCTTTGGTGGACCTGCCATCCTTTTACCTCGCTTTAGTTTCTTGAACGTCTTTGCATCGGGCTCAGGGAGACATTGGACCGTGTGCCAATAAATCACCACAAGATGGCGCCCTTGCTAATATCGGCCACGCAATCCAGTTATTCCCTCCACGTGGGACGGGGTAGGCGAGTTTTCTGAGTAGGATTTTAATCTTGTTTGAAGTTACTTGACAGCCTGCTCAGTCTTGCATCTTGTATTATATGTGTGTTTTTAATTTACAAAATATGGAGATAATCTCCTTTGTAGATGAGAAAGTTGAAGATGGTTAATTTGCTCAGTCAGGAACTAAACTTAAAACCAGAACTTTCTGATTCCAAAACCAATGTTCCTTCCATTACATAAGTGAATTTTAGGCTGTAACAGTTTTTTGTTTTAAATTATATGTACTGTAAACACAAAACCAACTCGAGCCAGCTTGACAGCAATGATCCGGCAAAGGAATATCTTTGGATTTAGGAATGACCCGGATTTAGGAATATCTTGTGGAAATTTAGGCCAGAAATGATACCCCAGCACTGAAAGAGAGCCAGGGATTGGACAGCTTTCAAGACTTGGAGAGATAGGGACAGAAAAATGGGAGAGGGAAAAAGAAAGGAAAAAGTGGGGAGACCCAAGAGATTAAAGTTCCTCTCCCATGCATTATAATGACCCTATTTTAGGGCATTTTGCATTTCAGGGTCCCATGCAATGTTTTATTTAAAAACTTAGAATTCATCATATTAGACAATTGATGTACTATCACAGGCTATTCTCCTATTGTTGGCTATTGTGTTTTTTCCCCCTAACTGTTCACTGTATTGAATAAAACTATGATATTCTTTCGTAATGTAGCAGGCCGTCCATGAAGTCATAGAATATTTCCATTTCCTCTGACCCTTCAGGAAAGAGTGGGAGGAGTATTCTCAGAAAGTTCTAGCCTGTGTTCAAGTCCAGTTCTTCTTCAGCCTCCCCTGACTCTCAGCTGTCTAGAAATAGTAGGCATCTGACCACATGCCAGGCCTTACGGGGCATTGTAGAAAAAACAGTGAATAAAATAAGCACAGTCTGTCATCATGGGGCTAACAATCTCCAGACAAAGACAGACACAAAACAGATACTCTACTAGAGACTCCTAAGGCAAGTGCGGCCAAACAGAAACTCAGGAGGTTAAAGCTAACACACAGCAGAGTGAGCTGATTTAATCCTGGGGGATTAGGCGGCTTCCCTGAGGAAACGCCACTGCTATGGGAGTGGAAAGGTGAGTAAGGACAGCAGGGGAGAGTTTTGTGAGGAGAGAGGTGTGTGAAGCCTCAAAGGTGAGGGAAATCACAGCAGGTTCAATAAATTGAGAAGAGATCTGAGTGGCTGGGCACGGCAGACGAGGGAAAATGACAGACTGAGGTAAAAAGAACAGCAGAATCTACACTGCAAAGTCTTATGGGATAGAGTAGGGATTTTGGAGTCTACTGCAAGGGAGATCGTTGAAGGACTCTCAGAAAGTCCGTGGCCTTGCGGATGTTTGAACGAGAACATTCCAGCTGCAGTGCGGAGGGAGCAGAGTGAGCCAGGAAAGGGAGCTGAGTCAAGGTGAGCACCAATGATAGCTGGGAGTATGGGGGCAGAAGCAGGATGCAAAGAAATGAACAGACTTGAATCTAAGAGGTGAAATGACAGGAGCTGGTAATCCACGGCTCAGGACAGCGCATATGAGGAAGGGTGAGTAGTCAAGGAGACTCTATTTTCTGGCCTGAGCAGCGGGCCAGGCTTTCTTGGGAAAGAGACAACGCACAAATAGAGGAAGACGAAGCAAAGATGCCGAATTCTGCTCTGGACACGTTCCGTCTGAGGTGCCTGTAAGATTTCCTGGACATACAGGGAGACATGGAGGCCTGGAACTTAGAGTTCAGATCTGGACAGGAAAAGGATCACCCTGAGCTATTGACAAATGCTCCATCAAGAGTGAGTTAGAAGAGAAGACAGAAAAGGAAATTTAGATGGAGCCACCAGAGAGGTACCAGAAGCTCAGAAAAGCTCTTGACTCCAAAATGCCAAGAGAAGAAATATTTCAAAAAGGACTTTGATGCTTATACTAACTGCAGCACAGTGAGGACCCAAAAAGAATGGAAAAGCTGGATTTGATGGTCAGTTTGACTGGCTTGAGAGACACCTTGTGTCTGGGTGGTGATGAGGGTGTGACTTTGGTGACTCTCTTTGGTCCCTGGGCCCTTCCTCTCCACCTCATCTGCTCTAGGCTTCTTGGATGTTCTGAGCCAAGCAGATTTCCTCCTCCACACTCTTCCACCGTGACATTCTGCTTTGGAGCTGGCTAACTATGGATGAAATTCTTTTGAAACCATGAGCCAAACTAAACCCTATTCTCTTCAAGTTGTGCATATGAGGCATGTAATCCCAGCAATAAAAACCTGACTAAGAGAGCGGCCATTGATGATATGATAACAGCTTTCTTTCTCTCTCTTGTTTTTTTTTTTTTTAAGAGTGGTAGTAGGCAGTGACTACACAGGAGTGGGTTGAGAAGTGGAGGTGAAAAAATAGAGACAGTAATGTAGATCACTCTTAAAACTTGATCTGAAGGGGCCAGGGAGTTAGCTCAGTGGTTCTGGTGCCTGTCTTGCACAAGGACTCGAGTTCTATCCCCGGTAACCACATACCATACTGGGTGTGGAGACTCACGCCCAGCAGCAACCAGTACCACGTACCACAGTGCTGGGCATGGTGGCTCACGCCTGTAATCCCAGCACTCGGGAGGCAGAGGCAAGAGGATTGCTGTGATGTGAGTTTGAGGCTGACAGGGCCAGCCTGAACCACAAAGTGAGACCTTGTCTCAAAAAATCTAAAAAAAACCAAAAAACTTGATCTGAAAATGACAGATAAAAAGACATAGAGGGGGAGTAGGGTGTGGTGGCTTGTGCCTGTAATCCCAGCTAGCTGAGGATGGCGAGTTCAAAGCCACTCTGGGTGTCTTAGTGAGATGCTGCCTCAGAGCAAAGTAAAAGGGGCTGAGGTTGCAGCTTAGTCCTAAAGTTCTTGCCAAATATATGTAAGACCCTGGATTCAATCCCCAGCACTATGTGTGGGTGGAGGGTTGAAGGGAGACTGTCATTCACCCAGTTCAAGCTAGAGATTGTGAAGTCTTATGTAGTGATTTTTTATCGCTCATGCCCTGCTTTCAAGCTACTTGCAAAAACCTGCTGGTTCTAATTCTGAAATTCTGAATCTCCTCACTTAATCATTTCAGCCACTCTTACGGCTCTAAGTCACTGTCATCTTGCATCTGAATTATCATATGAGCCCCTTGGTTTACTTTCTCATTGGACAACCTGTCCATAAATACCACTCTGTGAACTATTCAGGCAAGCAATCTGCCCTTATGAACATTCTACATACAACGGTGGGAAAGACATAGGATAACCTCTACAGCTGTGCTTTTTATTTTGTTTTCTTGCAGAGCCAAAGATTGAACTCAGGACCTTGCACTTGCCAGGCAGGTGGCAGCCCCACTAGGATGCATCCCTAGCCCTATTTGTGCTCTTTTAAAAAGAGAGAAAAATGAGAAATTCATAGAAGAGACAATTCTGAAATCCAATAGACTTAGGTTGATTCAAGCTTAGTTCGACTGCCTGAGAGTCATTCAGTGTGGTTTTGGATGTGGGGTCTCAGCGTTTGGTTTTAACCTCTGAATCATCCTTTCTTTTCCATAAGAAAATCAAATTTACATCTGAGTGAGTTTCTCAGCCTGCTGCCTGTCTGTAAAAATGCAGAGATGCAGAGGCCTCTTTGCCATTTCGTACTGTGTCTCTGATGGTCACAGAGGACGGATGAAGCTTTTTGCCTAAGCAGTTCTCTTTAAAGCTCATGGATTTTTTACACATATTTTTGTGTTTCAGAATGAGGAGCTGCATAGAATCACAGACAGATGTTAGGATGGAGTTGGAAGTTCCAGGGAGATGTGAAGGTGGAGCTTGCTGAGCTTGTGCAAGGTTCTGAATCCCAAGCCCTCAGAGAAGTTCAAGAGGAAATGCCTGTTGAAGATAAGATGAGATAGACAGAAAGAATCTTAGGACCACAATGTAAGACTAGCACCTACAATGGGCTGGGGATTTAGCTCAGTGGTTCCAGTGCCTGCCTTGCAAGCATAAGGTCCTGAGTTCAATCCCTAGTACAAAAAAAAAGAGACTGATACCTATGAAATGAGAGGAAGAGAGAAGCTTCAGAGGGAAGAAACTCAAAGGGAAGATATATCTCTGAAAAAGCAAGCAAGAAAGAAAGTAGGTCACTCTTACAGGTTTGCACAGTCCACCCTTTGCTAACATAATCCTTTCTTTGGTAAGAAGATCCTCCACAACTTTCACAGGCCTCTCTTCCTGGGGGGAAACTTAGAGGAGGAAGGTTAGTGGGATGAGCCATGGCTTCCATTGTTGCTGAGAGCTGCAATTTTAAAAAAAATCAATTTGCAGACACCCGTTTTTTAGTACAAGTATTAAAATCTTTTTTTGTTTGTTTTTTCCAGAACTGGGGATTGAATCCAGGGCCTCATACATGCTAAGCAAGTGATCTACCACTGAGTCACATCCCCAGCTCTTTGTATTTTTTATTTTTGAGACAGGGTCTTGCTAGATTGCCCAGGCAGGACTCAAACTCTCAATCCTCTTGCCTCAGTTTTCCCTGTAACTAAGATTATAGTAATCCTATTTGTTTAGTTAGTTATTTCATTATTTATTTATATTTTTAGGCCAGGTCTTGCTACGTAGTTCAGGCTTGCCTTGAACATGTTTTAATTTTGTTTTCTTTTCTGACAGTACTAGGCCCTCACAATAAGTTACATCACCAGCTCTTTTTATTTTCTAATTTTGAGATAGAATCTCGCTAAATTGCCCAGGCTGAACTTGAATTTGAAGTCCCCTCAAATTACTGGGATTAAACCTGGTTTACAATTTAAAAAAATTTTTTCCCTTGGGTGTAGAACTAAGAGTAGTAATAACTCTAGGTTAAGTGGATTTTTTTGTTTATTTGGGTTTTTGTTTGTTTGTTTGTTTGTTTTAACTGAGACAGGGTCTTGCCTTGTAGTTCAGACTGGCCCTCCAATCACTTTGTAGCCCATCCTTAAACTCAAGGGAATCCTCCTGTGTCTGCCTCCTGAGTGCCAGCCACCACCCCTGGCACAATGGTATGTAGTACTGAGGAATCGAACTCAGGACCTTGCGCTTGCCAGGAAGAAGCAAGAACCACTGAGCTAAACCCCCGGCCCTATTTAAGTGTTTTGAGGAAAGGCTAAATTATTTCCTGTCGTGGCCGCACCACTTCACAGTCCCAACAGCAATGTCATTTTCTAACGTTGGTTATTTTCTGCCTTTTAATTTAGCCATTATGTAAATAAAGAGGGGATGTGAACTGGTATATATTTTATTGTGGCTTTGACTTGCATTTCTCTAAGGATGAACATGATTAATGTCTTAATGCTTGTGTGCGTCTGTGTGTGTTTGTGTGTGCATGTGTCCCAGGATAGTGAGACAACTACCCTGCGAGAGTAACCAGATATTTATATGTTGAACAGCACAATAAAATACAGAAAAAGCTGATTTTATCTCCTCCCACCTGTCTCATTCATCAGTCTTCCCACAACAAACACACACCTCATCTGCTAGTTTCCACCTCTTGGTGTGGGAAGATGAGTTCGGGCTGAAAGTCACGCGCGCCCCTGAGGGTGAAGCGCTCTTCTCCGCCTCCGCGTGTCTGCTTACATTTGTCTAGGTCTGCCTGGGCTGTGCCTCAGTCACTCTCTCGTCTCCCTGGGATGCGATGCCTGACACCCACGACGGAGAGAAGTTTATTCTGTTTCACGTTGTGTAAAGGCTTCAGTCCTGAGTCCACTGGCTTTGAAAGGGGACGCGATGGTGGAAGGACACCATGGAGGAAAAGCTGCTTTAGTAATTGGTCATGGCGGAGCTGGAAGCAGAGAGCAAAGGGCGGGACGAGGGAGGGAGACACGCCCTTTCTCTCTGTCTGTCTCTGTCTGTCTCTGTTTCCCTCACTCCACCTCCCAGTGGAAACGGAGCTGTACAGCATCCATAATCCAGTCACCTTTCTGAACCCCAGTACAAAAGGCTCTTGGGGAACATCTAGATATAACAGACTGCAATAACAAAGTATTATGGTCTGTGTGGAAAAAGTATTTTCCTTTTTTTAAAATAAATTGAGTTTATTGGTACATTTTAAGTATATGTTAGGATCATATCCCTCATTGAGAAATTGTACCTGTACATATTTTTTGAGCTAAATCTCTGGTCCTGTACATGACATATCTTGATTCTCATTTTTTCCCTTTCCCCTGCCCTCCCCTCAACCCCCACCCCCCATATACATAAGCTTTGTTTCCATTTTTCCCATCAAATTTTTTCTTTCTCTTCTTTGTTTTCCCCGCCCCCACCCAGTTCCCCTTTCCCTTTGAGCATTTTCTTCCGACTTCACAATACATGTCATATATTCTGGGTTTTTTGTCTGCTTGTTTGTTTTGGTACCAGGATTGGACTCTCCAGCTGGCATGGCAGGCGCTGGAAACACTAAGCTAAATCCCCAGCCCCAAACGACCACACCTTCTGGACCTCATTTACACCTTCAGTCTCACACTAGAGAAACAACAGCATTTACACATCTGTGTCCTATTTATTTCACTTGTGAGCATGCCCTCAAGGTGCACCCATTTAGTTCTAAATGTCTCTAATTTACCATTCTTCATGGCTGACTAGTAATCCATTTTATTAAAAAACCACAGCATCTTCTTTATTCAGTCTCTGTTAATGGTTATTTGAGCTGTCAAGATTTTGCTATTACAAACTGTGCTGGGAAACAGTCTTTTCCTGCAGTTCTGGAAACTCTGACATAGAGGTGTCAGCCAGTCAGTTCCTGGTAAGGGCTTACTTCCTGAGTGGCACATGGCCACCTTCTTTCCATATCCTCATAGGGCCTCCTCACTGATCTCTGTGCAGGTGGAGGACGGGTCTCTGGCATCTCTTGCAAGGACACAGATCCCGTCTGATTAAAGCCCAACTTTATGGTCCCATCTACCCCAATTACTTCCTTCACAGTCCTCTCCTCTGAATACAGCTACGGGTGTGTGTGTGTGTGTGTGTGTGTGTGTGTGTGTGTGTGTGTGCGCGCGAGAGAGAGAGAGAGAGAGAGAAAACTTCAACATATGAATTGAAGGAAGCCCACTTCCTAAGAGAAAAGCTTCAGGGGCCGGGGATTTAGCTCAGTGGTTCCGGAGCCTGTCTTGCAAGCGCAAGGACCCGGGTTCAATCCCCAGTAACCACGTACCATACTGGGCGTGGAGACTCACGCCCAGCAGCAATCAGCACCACATACCACAGTGCCGGGTGTGGTGGCTCACGCCTGTAATCCCAGCACTCGGGAGGCAGAGGCAGGAGGATTGCTGTGATGTGAGTTTGAGGTTGAGCTCAGGGCCAGCCTGAACTACAAAGCGAGACCCTGTCTCAAAAAAAAAGAAAAAGAGAAGAAAAGCTTCAATCTCATTTAATTCAGAGACTCACAGATCCGCCTGATGGGCTGATATGACCCTCACTGCACACACAGAAGCTCACCTGTGTACTTGGAAAAAAAACTTCAGGAAAAGAAGGAGGCACAGCAAAAATAAATTTAGTAATAAGGACTGACTGGAGGGGGCTGGGCTGTGGCTCAGTGTTGGTGTGCTTGCCTAGCACATGCAAGACCTTGGGTTCA